>CAIGRP010034041.1:271-26865 GCA_903798385.1 Fraxinus cuspidata
AAAAAAATAAATTGAAAAATAAATTACCATACCGAATATCATTCGTTTGACTTTGTTTTGCATGAAAATTGTTAATAAAAGTGATAATTTTTTTACCATTGTGTCTAGAATTTTTTTCCAATTGCAAAAAAAAAAAAAAAATGGTCAACCAACCAACCTAGAAAATATTTTCCAACCAAAACATCAAGAAATAGTTTTCCTCCAAAATGTGGAAAATTTGAAAAGTTGGAAAATATTTTTCCGAAAAAATTTAGCCTATCAAACACTCTAAAAGTTGAAAAATGAAAAATATTTTCCATTTTCCATGGAAAATCCGCCCAATCAAACATGGCCTATAAAGGTAAGTTGACACTTTATAATGTTGAATTGAAGGGTCGGTATAGTTTAATGACATATTTTAACACACAATAAAGGAGCTATAATATAGTCCACCTATATTATTTATTGTCGTTTAATATTATAGCATTATAGTCATTACTGAATTAGTTGTTCTAATAATTACTACGTTAATCAATTTCTATTTTCCAAAAATGCCTATTTATTTGAATCCCTCGCCCCCGCCAAAAGATAGCAATCCATATTGGACCGTGGGCTCATATTTCTTATCCACATTGATGAAGCCAATGTTTTTTTTTTTTTTAACTTAAAAAATTGATAATTAATTTTAATTACACATTTAATGAAATAACAACTTTTATGAACTTTTCAACCACATATTTCATTAAATTTTATTAAAACCCTGATTTTCGACAAAATCAAATGGGAGCAGAGTATTTTTGGATAGAAAAAAATGTCTCGTCAATTTCAGAATTCTGAATTCCATTCATATATTTTCACTTGCTAGGTGAAGTGGGTCAAAATCTTACTTTATTTTGGTTAAAAATAGAACAGTGCCAGTTTTGGATTAACAAGAATATTTAAGTAGGAGATATGAATATACAACTTATTTATTTATTTATTATTATTTTTATTGCATAAGAGATATAATAAAACAAAAAGTTTTTATAGTTCCATGTGTTACATTGTATGATCATTTGGACTAATGGAAAATGTATAAAATGAGAGTAGTTTAACAAAAGTACGGTGGAAAGAGTAGTTTATATTATTCTTTTATTTGTAACGAATAAAGAGAGAAAAATGAGAAAGAATGAATAAGCAATAGAAGTTATTTCTATTAATAGAAATTAGAAAAGAAAAAATTATAGTGATTCCTCGAAATTATTGAAACGATAAGTTCTATGTCATGTTGATTAGTGCAAACATACACTTTTTATATTTTCATTATTGCACAATTGGTAGTTGTTTCGGGTGATATTGTCTTAATTTCGCTAACTAGGTCAATGATGTAACCTAGTTTTGACAGTTTAATTTCCATTATCAAGAGTTGACGTTAATTGCGTTGATGTTTGTTATCTATGTTGGTTCATTATGCTATATGGCCAATAGTTGAATGATTTGAGAGGTATATCGAGACGGATTGGGGATGTACAAGTTGTTTTCTCTTGATAACCAAAATCGTGAATTTGTATAGGTTATGGAGTTATATTTCTATGATTTATGTGGTCTTTATTTTCGTAGGTCTTAATGCACTTTTATATATTGTAGTTGGCATATAGATATAATTGATTATACTCAAAAGATATTATCAAATACATTAGGGAAATTTGATCATCTACATGAATGTGTACTATTAATGCTCGATTAATAAATTTGATAGAGACTATGAATGGTGAAATCACACGTCTTAAACTTTATATCTCAAATTATATCTTTCCAATAAATATAAATTTTATTACTTTTATAATTTATCGATTAATCAATCATCATGAAATAATCTACTCTTTCACTTTGTATTTGTTCGTACATTTGCGCATTTGCATGCAACGTATATGATTAAAATGCTAAAATTCATTATCTTTTTCCAATAATTTATTTTCATAAAGTTGTTCGTGTGTTGAATTTTTCCTTTCTTTCCATCCAAGAGGAAACTAATTTTGTGCTTTGGAAAATTTAAACTAATTATTTCTTTCCATTCAACTTTAAAATGGATGGCCCTACTCGATGATCTTCGGGCAGGTGCATACTCATTTTGTGCTTTGGAATTTTGAAAAAAAAATGCCCAAATGGTCTGCTCCTTGCATGCATTTTTTATTGAAATACAATTCAAGCAACGAATATTTTTAAATTCAAAAGTTACTTCTTTAGAATTAATATATTCGTAACATCAAAATAACTTACTTGTTTATTTCTACCTTTGATCAACAACAACTTATAAGTAAATTCTATAGGCTTAGCTAAACCTCCTATGCTAAGTTAGCAAGAAAATGTTTGATGGACAAAAAATTTACGTCTTTCTTATACTTGATGTTCAAACACTTTCATGATATCAAAGAAACAAATAATATAACTATAGCGTTGGTTTCAAAAACTGAATCCGCTCTTGAAATCGAAAATCAAATGTCAAATCAAGAACAAGAGCTAAAATCTAATTCATGGAATATTGTACAAGTATAATAAATTAATAGTGCGTTGATTAACTTCTCGTCAATGCTTTCTCTTCAATTCTTTCAGTGTTTGAATCAAGAATGACAACCATTAACATGTGCCTCATTGATTGCTTTGAACGATTCAATCCCAAGACAAAATTTTATTGCTTCCAACCATCTATCTTCCTTGATATTCTTCATGAACTACTATGCTTGTGGGTGGGTGACATTCTTGAATAAGGTTAAACCAAATCTAGAATTTGTAGCTCCAACAACTTGCATTTTTCTTCGACAAATTCTCTGTGATCCAATCATAGGCATGATTTAGCTAATGCTAAATATGAAGCTCAAATTTAAATTGTTCATCAGAAAAGTTTAAAGTGTATTTTTTTTAATCCGTCTGTTAATGTTTGTCTTGACGCTGGTACATGTATAGCACCTACTTTCAGCTTTTCATCATATTGGGATATTTGATCATGTCAATGATCTCGCTCATTGATATAAAAAAAAAAACATTTGAGCTTAAGAGTATCGTCCATTATACTTTCAAGGAATTTAGTGAACTCATAAAATCATCCCATGGAATTTAATTCTTTTGCACCGTCATGCTAAAAAACTAAATTTTAACACATGATCTAGTTCAAAGTAGATCGCCATTATGGGATTATGACAAATCGCTAACCCCAATTTGTGGAACAATTGACAACCGACAATTTGTTGTTATGAGACTAGGTGCCAACTCTTGTTAAAAGGCTATGAACTTAACAATTTCTTGTCAAAATATAAGTTGTCACATTACAATTCACCAATCAAATGTCCAACTTATATTATTTCGAAATGATTGTTCAAAGAACAATTAAGAAGTAATTAATATTAATATAGTAAAATAAATTTTATTTATTTATTCAGTGGAATGGGAAAATATAGCTACACCTAAAACAAAAGGTGTATTTATACGGAACTCCATTTTTTTTTTCTTTCATGTCAACTAGACAGAGTACCACCATAATTGCATTGGAGATGAATTTTTGCAGATATTGTCCTTTTTTTTTTTTTTTTCCGGCAATGGCCATTCAACCTAGGTAAGGGTGCACAAATTGTCTAGCTATGCTTATAAGGTAACTTTTTTTATGCAACTCACATTAATATTGAAATGTTCTCAGTGAATAATAAATTATATAATCTACAAATGTATAAATAAATAAAGTGTATATTTAAACAACTTGAATTATTCAGCTAAACACCGCTACACCTAAAACTAGTCTGTCATATGAGAGTTATTAAAAAATCAAGAGAGTGATTGTAGTTAATAGATCCCTATCACTGTCGTGACAATATAATTGTTTAATTCAAAATTCATTCGTACTTCATAAATCATAGCCGTGACTCGTGGGCTGAGGGTGGCGTCCACGTGTTGGTGGGTCCTTAATTGAGGTGAGTAGTAGAAATTATGTGATTGGACAAGAACGAAATGACTTTGAGAAGTAGATTGAGGGCTTGTTTGGCTAAATTTAATTTATAATTTAGTTTATCAAATATACATTTTATCCACACATTTCGTTCGATATATAACTTACTATATGCAATACCTACTTAAAGCACGTTTGGGAAATATTCATACAAAAAAGAATATTATGAATAAATAGAAATGAACGGTGAATAAGGAGGTATCACATGAAATGTGTTAATAAAAAGTGGTCGAGTATTTATACACAATTTATAATTATGAGTGAAATAACTTATTATCTACTCATTCATTAAGTACTAATACAACATAGCTTATGTAGTACTCAAGAATTTCATGGAACAAGAGATGGTCGATCATAATGGTTTGTGTGGGCTGCTTGATGATGGAATAAAGTATCAAGACATTAACAATGACCATCAATCATGAATTATACTCGCTATTATTAATTTAATCTTAGACGAGCTAGAGATTCATTATTCATGAAAAAACTCTTTACCAATTTGACATAATCGGTCATGAGCAAATTAGATTTCAATTTTACTATTTTGATTAATCTAAGATTTTTTTTGGTCTTTTCCAATCGAATTAGGACTCTTTCACCGTAGATATAAAATTATGATTGTCGTCCCAATTCATACTCCTACTTCAATATATAAAGAAAAGTGTTTAGATAGTGAATCGTGTATATCATAATTGTTAACTTTGACTCTTGTCTTAATTTTTCATAAGTTAATAGAGTTGAGACATCATTAGGGATTGTAAAGAAAGTGGTGGTTACACATGCCACGTTCGATTCTCGCTCACGTTAGCGCATGAATTCTTAAAATTCATAATTTATCATGTAGTAACCATGGAACATACAGGCAGAAACGCACATGGGGCTGCATCCATTTGGCAACCACTCACATCGACTATGATTTAGCATGTGCAATTGTGAACTTGTGCCATTCATCTTTACATTTAGCACGTACTATAAAACATAAGTCAAATGATTTAACCATTTTTCTTTTCCAGCAATGAAATTTATTATCATTGTTTGGTAGAGATTTTCTGATAATAAATTATATATATATAATTTATATGTGAAAATCATGAATTCTAAATATTTTGATATTATGGTTAACTAATTGTTTTCATGTGGTACCAGAGTCAAGTTGAGGAATTCTTGATTTTCCATTAAAGATTACCGTTTTTTTTTTCATTGATCGATCCTTAATCTTTATTATTGATTTATTAATCAAAGTCTAAAATTAAAATTCCCCTGCTAACTTACCCGATTTTCGCCAACGATAAATCGCTGTTAAAATGAGTCAGCATCTATTTGATTTTCCTGCATCGATAATGATGATTATTCAAAGTGATGTTTTCAGCTTTGACTTGTGTGACTGCCTACATGTATTCTGCTCAATAATGATAAAGTCAATCTCTGAAATTGGTCTTATGTTAAAACATAAAAAATAATAATAATAAAAAATTGGAGGGATGAATGTTTATTTTTTTATTTTTATTTTTTTGACTTATTTGATACCCATCACAACATTTAATCAAGTTCATATAGTATATTTATTAGTCATGTGAATCTGAATTCTACAGCAATTTCAAGTTTAGGGTATTCAGTTTGAATTTTCTTTATTGAAATTACCGTATGTATGTACATGAATAATTAATTATGATACTGCCTTTAGATTTTGAATTATGGTCTAATTTAATCACTTACTTTTCATGTTTTTTTATGTAATTAATGTTCGATTAATATTGTTTGTTAGTCATCAAAGTGGCCAAACATTATGGTACTGCCAACATTGAATTATATAATTCATTTATCAATTACTTTTGATAGTTTGATGCTTATAAATGAAAATGACATTAGAATTATTGTTGTTCAAGAGTATATTGATGTTCATAGATTATAAGATTATTATGGATCACCCAAAGGCTGATCAGTTAATTTGATTAATCTTGAACATGATCGTGGTTAATTGATATACTTAATTAAATATGTTTTGTATATCCAAATATATCGGCATGTTTGATTAGAATATATTTAATTACTAATTAAGTGAAATTAACTAGTATCATTATGTTTATTATGATGGTATAACGTAGTATCACCCAAAGGAGAATTATGGTATACATTTAATATTATTTGAATCTCAATTTAAGTGTTTAAGTCAAAACTCAAAGCATTGATGTTCGAGCATTTTATATTTTTGCAGTATCTATTCTCGTTTCTCTGCATCCGCACGCTTCATCTGCACCACTGTTCAATGGTTCAATTTCTCTTACTGGTGTAAATAAGTCTGGTTCAACTTAGGTATTTTGGACTCAAACTTGGCACTTTAAGTTGAGAAACATGTTGATCTCACTGATAAGAGCAGTGCAAATGAAAGATTTTTCCATAAGGCTTGGGAAAGATCAAATAGATTAAGTCTAATATTTATGTGGATGACCTTAGCAAAAAATATCAAGTCTTCTATCCCTAAAATTGAGATCGTTAAGGAATATATGAAGTTTGTGGAAGAACATTCTTAAACAGCTAACAAATCACTTGTTGGCACACTGATGGGTACCCTACTCACCATGAAATTTGATGGTTCACAAACCATGCACGAGCATGTTACTGAAATGAGTAACATTGCAGCAAGACTTATGACTCTTGGGATGACTGTGGATGAGAACTTTCTGGTATAGTTATCATCAACTCCTTGCCTCCTGAGTAGTCCATTCCATATGAACTATAATACCTTAAAGGACAAACGGAATGTGAATGAATTGCACAATATGCTGGTGCAAGAGGAGACGAGGCTTAAGAATCAATGAACTCATTTTGTTCCTCTAATAAGTCATCAAAGAGTTGGAAAGAAATATAAGAAGAGGTCTGCAAAGGGCATTAAGAAAGAACCCCTAAAAATAAATGTGTCTTCTGTCCAAATCCACAATAAGGAACACAAGAAAGATACGTGTCATTTCTGTAGTAAACTTGAGCACCATAAAATGGACTGCTTGAAACGTAAGGCATGGTTTGAAAGTAAATGTAAGATTATTTCTTAGGTATGTTTCGAATCTAATTTGGCAAAAGTTTCTTATAATACTTGGTGGATTGATTTCGGATGTACCACTCACGTTACCAGTACGATGCAGAGATTCCTTTCAATCCGGACCACAAATCCAAATGAAAAGTTTGTTCTCATGGACAATCGAGTCAAAGCTCATGTTGAAGCCATTGAAACCTATTGTTTGATTTTAAACACGGGACATTATTTAGATTTATTTCAAACTCTTTATGTACCTTATATTTCCCGCAATTTAGTTTCTTTATAAAAACTTGATTCTTCTGGATATTTCTTTAATAGTGGAAATTGATGTTTGAGTTTGTTTAAAGAAAATCATCTTATCGGTTCTACTACTCTTTTGGATGGTTTATATAAATTAAAACTTGATAACCTCTTTGCTGATATACTTTTAACCTTACTTCATAATGTTGATACTAAACGTGGTTTATTGAATAAAAGATCTGCTAACTTGTGGCATAAACGTTTGTGTCACATATCCAAGGGAAAATAGAAAGATTAGTAAATAATGAAATCCTACATAACTTGGATTTTAGTGATCTCGAAACCTGTGTGGATTGTTTTACGGGCAAACAAGCCAAACATGCAAAGAAAAGAGCCACAAGAAGCACACAACTTCTTGAAAAAATACATACCGATATATGTGGGCCTTTTGATGTTCCATCATTTGGTGGAGAAATGTGTTTTATCGCCTTTGTTGATGATTTTCACGTTATGATTATGTCTATCTACTGCATGAAAAGTCTCAAGTTATAAATGTTTTAGAGATCTTTGTCAATGAAGTTGAACGACAATTAGACAGAAATGTGAAAATCATTAGATCTGATAGAGGGGGTGAATATTATAGAAGGTATGATGAAACTGGACAATACCCTGGTCCATTTGTTAAATTTCTTGAAAGAAGCGGCATATGTTTTCAATACACTTGCAATAAAGCATGTAAAGAAACACAAAGTGATGGAGTTTTGGGGGGATAATTGAAAATGACTTGTCCATGAGAGACCGAAATTGGAGCTCATGGTTTGGTGAGTCTTTTTGTCCCTGTTATTTGATTTATTTCTTCTTCTTTTTCCCAAGTATTTACAATCTCTTTCCATTTCCTCTTCCTGTTTCTTGCATGCTCTATAATCTAAAAGAAAAAAGTTTAATTTCTGAATTTATTCTTTACAACTGGAAATGGAGGATGATATGAGACTGATGCTAAGTTGCACCAATCTGGAGGCTCTGCTGCTTAGTTGGTTACGAGGAATGCTAAACCCCGTCTAATAGTCTAAGGACTTATCCCTAAGTTTCTATGTTAATGCTAGTCTATTGGTCTTGAGAGTCCTACTTTCTTTTGTTTCTTTAAAATGCATTCAACTAAATTTGCTATGAATGTTTTGTTTTCGATTAGTGTTTTGTTCCTTTTTTGAATATTTGCAGTTTTTTTTTTAATTTTTTGTCACTTTTCGGAACGCTTGTCACTTTTTTTTTGAATTCATGTCACCTTTTTAGTGTTTGTCACTTTTTTCTATCACATTTTTTATTGTTTGTTACTTTTTAAAATTTATGTCACTTTTTTAGTGACAAATATGACTTTGTAATAAAAGTGATATTGTATTTCACATTTTTATTAAAAAGTGATACATTGTCATTATTATTAAAAAATGATAAAATTCACCCAAAAAAAGTGATCGGTGTTTCGTCACTTTTTTTAGTTTTTATCATTTTTTTTAAATTTCTGTCACTTCACTGAATTGATTCCAAAGTTTTGATTGATATTGTCACTTTTTTTAGTCATCGCTTTTTTAAATTTTCATTACTTTATTAAACTGATTCTAAGGTTTTGATTAGTGTTTTACCACTTTTTGAATGTTTATCACTTTTTGAAATTTTTGTGCCTTTTTATAATGTTTGTCAGTTTTTTCCGATCATTTTCTTAAAATTTGTCACTTTTTTTTAGTAACAAACATCACTTTTTAATAAAAACGAAATTGTATGTCATTTTTAATAAAAAAGTAATACTTAACTATAAAAAAGGACAATGTGTCACTTTTTAATAAAAAAAAGTGACGCAGTATTTTTTACTTCTAAAATACTCTTCATATGAATTTTCAAAATGTCCCTAATTTTAGGGATATTTTTGTAAGTTGCCCTTCTTGATTTTACTGGTTTCTATTTTGCTGGTTTAAATCTTTCAATTATTGCTATGAATCAAGGTATGTTTCTTGATCAATTAAATCTATATGTGAAAAACATGAATTTTAAAGATCTTGGTATTAGGGTTAATTAATTTCGTACAAACTTTGCTTTTAAGCTTTTACTTTTGTCAAAAATAAATTCAAAAGTTTTATAGAAAGTAAATCTAAATCTTAGCCAAACATGCTCTTATAGCGTTCTCCAAACAAGTAATAAATATAAACCTAACTGGGGCCAAGCACACCAACCAATCGGGTTTTTAAGTCTAATTGGATTCGGTTGAAAAATCAAAATTGAGGTCGGGTCGAGTTGAGTCGGGTCGGGTTGGGTCGGGTCGGGTTGGGTCTCAGATTATGAATTAAAACCCAATCCGACTCAATCCAAAGAATAAAAAAAATTAATGACTAAAATGAAAAAAATCTATATAGACGCAATAGCAAAGACAAAAAATTATTTAGAATGTACAAACGTCTCTTTTTTACATAGATTGACGGCATGAATACTTTATACAAATGCAAAGTTATTTAACAATAAACTAAAAATTAAGAAATGAATGAATTCCAAAAAAATTGTAAAAAGAAAATGTTCCATAATTTCAAACTTATTTATAAATTATTTTTCAGAAATAAATCCTTATATAGGTTAAAAACTTCGGAAGTTTTCGCGTGATTTCAAACTTTCAAAAAATTGTCTAAATTCAACAAAAATTATAATCAGATTCCCTTGAATTGGGCATAAGCTCAAACCGATCAACCTAACCCAAACTTGAACTATTTGAATTGGGTTGGGTTTAAACCAATAAGTTGGGTTGATTTGATTTTAGATCAAACTGACCATTTTGAGTTGAGTTTAAATTAGATAAAAAAATCAAACCAGCCTAATTCACTCCCAGCCACAAACCTAATGAATATGAATATAGATATAAGATATAAAAGAATGGGATTTTTAGATAAATTATCTATTTTTTGGCATGTTCTTCTTTCATACTTCAAAATAAAAACAGGTAAATTATATGTGGTTTTTTCACAAGTAATGGGGTTTTTCCATGTATAGTAAGAATTAAATTATTGGCTGTATCTCTCCACCATTACGATTGAGTGCTTATTTCAGGCAGATGGACAGAGTGGTGGCAATGCTCGACTCGGCCTATCTACTCACGAGCTCAGCTCGTCAAAGTGATGAGCCGAGCTCGGCTTATTTCAGGCAGAAGGACATAGTGGTGGCAATGCTCAGCTCGGTCTATCTACCCACGAGCTCGTGTTTTTTTGTTTTTTCATTTTTTTTACTTTTTTCTTCAGATTTTTTATGGGCTCGTGAACTCGACGAGGCTCGGCTCGGCTCGGGCTCCTCCCGAAACGAGCCTGAGTCGTCCATGGATCGAGTTTTGATGAGCCGAGCCGACGAACTACCTGACCATTTTGCCACCCCTAGATGGACAATTCAAATTCGAAAAATAAATAAATAAATAATTATACATCTACACTCTACAGCAAAAATGGAACCTTTTTATATTATAAAGAGGGATGTAACATTTTTATTGATTACATTTTTAGTTGCATATATACAATTACAAAAAATGGTCTCATGCCCACAATGGAAAATCTTATTTTGCTCACTTGGATAGAAGCACACTTTCGATTCTCACGTTGTGAGAGAACGTAAGTAAAGTTTTCCTACCTATCAGCAAGTAGGCGGTCTTGTCCTGTCCACTATGGGCAGGAAAACAATTTTGATAGAAATTATAGTTTACAATAATGCAAGGACGACTCATTGGTTATATGTAGCAAGAATTAACAGGATTTAATATCAAGCTCCTATTGGACTCTATTATTGAAAAAAAAAATACATATTTCTCTTTCTTATTTTCAATCACATTTTTCAATAAAATAATATTACTTGTAAACTCAAAATCTTTCCTTATTTTTTTAACCAAACATTCTTAAAAAAAAATTACTGTTCCAAAATATATTGTTTTCCAAAATTTATTTATGATGAATCCCATACTGGGGCTAAAAAATGTAATGCAAAACGATAACGCATTAGACAACTTTAAATTCATATTAAAAACTGATAATAATGTATTAAAATGTGATGAGGCATCAAACTAGATGTAGTCATGGCACATTAGATAATCGTATATAATATATAGTCACAAGTAACGTGGATAAATATCAAACAATAAAGTTTGAAATAATCATAGTAATGATTAGATATGTTATTTAGATATACACAAATTAGTGCGATGGTCCCGTCGAATCTGATAACAAATTAGCCGTAACAATGAAATATATAAAATTAATTTAGGGCATAGTTGTTAAAATTAAATCTGACAAGATTGTACCTGATCGGCCGGTCCAACCTCGTGAACCGAATATACATATACATATATATATATATGAGGATTTATCCAATCAGAGTCTGGGCACCTAAAATATGGCGTAGTTGGGGCTTCCAAAACAGTTCGAATGGTATGATCCCTCCGTCACCCCATAATAAAATGGGTGATCTCGTAGTCCTCGGTAAAAAGTCATTACAAAGACCCACACCCAAACTCCATAACTTTTGGTCTACTCTCCTGATCATAGCTGGTGCTTGTTGGATATCTTGGTTTGACAATGCTTCACACCCATAACATTCTTTTTAATGAATCAATCTGATCGTAACTTCGAATATAAAATTCTAATGGATCAAATAGGAAATGATATTCTGAATCATAGAATTATCATGAGATATATGATCAACCAACGATTTCTTCTTAAAAAATATTTTTTTAATTAAAGTTACGATATAGTAATGGCCGACAAATTGAACCAACGACACATCGGTTGAATCACAACCCGTTGACCCGATTATTTTTTCAGGTCTATGACCAATTTAGATCTAATAACTATGATTAAGGGATTAAGTCGTGAAAGAGAAAGAAACAACATAATTATTAATAGATGAGGACTTTGAAATAGCACAAAATAATTTCATAAATTAAGGAAAAAAATTAGGATTTTGCTCTACTTGTACATTGGGGTTAACACCTCGATGTACAACCCCCTCACAATAGGGTGCCCATGATATTGTGAGGAGACTGGACACCGGGAAGCCAACTTCGGTGTACAAGCAACAAAACCCAAAAAATTATATCCCTAGAAATTGAGATAATTTGAAGTAAATAAAGGGTGATTACTTTAAAAGTTCGATGACAATGAAATTCAGAGAAAATGGTAGGTATGGTTCTTAATTACCGCTCAGGAATAATGTTATTTGTAATCGCTAACAACAGTAGTCATCGTACGTGGCATTTTATATGCAACTTGTTATTTAAGGTATTAATTTCTTATAATTTTGTTGCCTTAAATAACAAAATAATGCCTCAATAACAAACTAACATATAGAATGACACTGTAATAGTTGACTGTGAATAGTATTACTCACCACTAAAAGAAGTACAACCTTATCTTAGACAGAGAAAGGAGGAGTTAACAACTGGGAAATTGATGGACTATAAAAGTGCATAGGGCCCAATTATATAAAAAATTAGGGTCATGCTAATGGGCCCAATGCCCAATCGCAATGTCCGGCCCAATGTATTATTACGATCTATCGTACTACATATGCATGTTATGACTTATCATACGAGTATGATTAGGATTTAGGTATATAAAGTTATATGAGTATGGTTATGATTTAGGTATATAGTTGTAGAATTAAATAACAAACGAGAGTGTCAGAGGAGGATTGAATTTTGAGGTCTAAAAAATGCTAGCAGTAGTTCGAGTATTACATTTTTGTGAACTTATACCTATTAAGCATCACATCAATGTCAAAACTTGTTCCGACAATAAACGATATTAGTTATCAAAATTATATTCACGACTTCTACAAGCAAATTAACTTTAATTTGCTATATATTAAAGGGTTCAAGTCAAACGAATATATGGAGATATTCCTTTCAAAAAGGAAAATTAGAAACATGAGATAATTTTTTTTTCACTGAGCCCTTCTTTTAAAGTGATTTTTAATTTTTCCTACACTCACTTTAAACAACAAATTCTCCGAAAAATCAACTTTACACAAAGGCTTATAGTATTCTTTATTTTCTCATTTAATATACATCTAGTGTCACTTAGTTATTTGTTAATTAATTATCTAATTTGTATGTTTAATAGCAACGATATTGTAAAATAAGTTGAATGAGGACCGAAAGCTGCCAATATTTCTCATTAGTAATAAATAATATAATTCCTTTTCGATGACCAACAAGTCGTTGTAGTATAGTGGTGAGTATACCCGCCTGTCACGCGGGTGACCCGGGTTCGATCCCCGGCAACGGCGTTTTAACATTGAATTTTGATTGATATCTGTCTTTATATTTTCTACATGTTTCGTTCAAACAGATCAAAATTTTTAAGGGTTTAGATTTAACAGAAATCATGTGAGAAGATTTCCCGATTAAAAGGTTGATGAATGTTTCTTTGTTTCCTTTTATGGGGATTATTGATTTTCGGATTTTCCATCTTCGAATTATTAACTTTTGAAATTACAGAATTGGGGTTGTTGGCTCACAATTGGTCAGTAATCTTGAAGTCGTCGTTGAACTGTGTCATCTAAAAAAGAGTTAAAACGATTAAAAAAGAGATCATCTCCTCTTTCTTTCTTTCTTTCTTTTCTTTTTTAACTTAAATTGTCCCGTAAGTTGAATTTCGGAAATATATATTTTTTAATTCGAAAGAGCTTTGTCCACAATTCTTTAGGAAACTCGTGACAATTCTATGCTACAAATACCATATAGAACCAACTTACTAATAAAAAGAGAGCTATAAAAAAAGAACCTAATTTTTTAATTCAAGTTGTGGAACCATAACAAACAATATAGCATACCTAATGGAATATTCTCAAATTCAGGGGAAAAAAAATCATCTTCAACTTTTTAAGCTATCCCAAACAAGCACTAATTAAACTCGAAGTGTCCTACGAATAATACTGACAAATGGAATTAGCTGGATAATCAAAATTCTTCAAGACCATACACATGGTCAATGGTAATACTCCCGTCTAGTTCTAACTCAGATCAGCCATGGCTTCGAAAAGAAAAGTCACGAACCAGAAACATCAGATCCCAACTAATTTTGTCGCCTTTTTCTTTACAACCTTATCAATAACAAGAATTGTCCACCTTTAAACTGTTCTTATCAATGAGATGTCCCATTCTGTATATCTTAAAGTTCAAAGAAAGGGACAAGTCGAATATGTTCTATGGGACACAACAAAAATAATGTTAACAGTTAGTAATAGGACAAAACCACTAACTAGTCGTCTGACAGTTATCGTTGCCAAGTCGCAATTCATTAAACCTAGCAATCCAATAATTCTCTTTCAGATAAAATCAACACGACACAAGTACGAAAATATCAAAGGTCATATCCACTCTGCATTGAAGGGCTAAAAGAACCAAGTTCATTATTCTTTAAAGTACGATACAACGAAAAAAATCAAGATGTACTAGCTAAAATTATGTACAACTCAACACGATCTCGTGAACTTTCTTGTCCTATACTACCGTAGAAAAGGATACTAGGATTCAAATGAACTAGAGAAAGAGCGGAATCACAGAGTAGCAAAAAGAGGCTGTCTTTAACTAAATGTAACTATAATATATCTTCCATATAAAAGAAGCTAGAATAAATCCCTTCTTCCCTGCATTAATATTTTCCTGCAAATTAAAATCGAAGGACAATTAATCACGTCATCTACAAAGATAACAGTTGAGTTGAAAAAAGAAAAGTGACAAAGTAGAATTTATAATAAGATCTCTACCAACATAACATAACATCCCGTTTGCAACTTTTTCTTATTAATTCCAATCCTTTTTCATTATGTTATCCAGCAAATATTTTGTAATGTCACTATGACGTGTTAACAGTCAAGATGATTCAACGACAACGACAGGTTAATAGGTCATAGAAGCAAACAGTAATTTCATTTATTTGTTTTCAAGATGGTAATTGAAAATCACCCCAGGTTACTTTTACCAATCATCAGAAAAATATTAAAAGTTGTAATAAATCGCAGGCCAGATTTTTACCCGATTACTGTATATATAAAACAAAAAAGTCTAGACGTGTGTATTTGGATTTCAAGAAGAAATATGATAAATACCAAGTATATGGTAAGTTCACAGCCATGGCGACGAACTCTAATAATAAAGAGATCCTGCCAAAAAGAGAAAAATGAATGTGTCAAAAAAGAGACTTCTAGCTACCATAATTGAACCATTCACTAATCCGAAATCAAAGATACGTACCCTGCCACCAGTTCCCTCTAGAAGCACTGCCTGAGTCATCTTCTTCCCCATCTTTACCGAACTGATAATAAATAAAAAATATGTTAACATATAGTTTAATTTGATTAACCTTCCCCATAAATTTATCTAGTCTTACAATAAAAAAGGACAAGAAAATAGGAGCAGTTCATTTCCTACCTTATTTTTCCTTTTTGTTCATGGCAAGAGAGTTACTGTAGTATTTGATTTTACTAATGGGAAATCTTGATAAAAACTATCCTGTCAACGAGGCTTGTAAAAGGCAAAATTCCTCATTTTTGCTATTTACTAGTGAGATTCATAATCACTAAGAGTAACAAAATAATTTTTTTCACGAATTGCAACCGCGTGATAAATGTGAAAGAAATTACTCGAGCTTTCTTGTAATATAGTGTTTATTTACATCAGCTTAAAGAGTACTCACAGTAGTTAGTCCAGGGCTCTGAGTATAATGGGGACGAGAATAGACATCTTGACCACCGTAGTATATCGACGAGCTATAATGAAAAGGTCGAACTTTTTCTTCCTGACAACCCAAACTCGGGTCTTTGCTTGGTATGCTCTTTCTTTGACCTTCACCACTTCGAGTGTTATTGCCTGGAAAAAGAACCTGAAGTTAGTACAAATCGAAAATTATACCTTAAAGGGGGTAAAACACACATACACGCACCAATAAGAGTTAAGTGTTACCAAAATTTCAAAGTTATTCCCAATCAAGAAATACTTCTGCAATTATGGACACCTTTTGAAGAGATCCTGAGAGAGATGAAAATTATACCATATGACAGAAACTGCTACATACGGGATTTGACAAAATTCCTTATGTCTTTGAAGCTTTTTGCATTGTTTTTCCAAATTTGCTTTATTAAGAGAAAAAAATTGTACTATATGAAGGTTTGAGGATTTACTTTGCAATTTGAGGTTATTGGACCACCAAACCATTCATTTCTCAAACATACCCACTTCTCATTTTTCACGAAACACAAAGTTGAGATAGAAAGCAGAGGGGAATCGAGAAACAGAGAAGAGAAAAAGAAAGGAAAAGAAAAGCAAAGAAAGAAAAAGAGAAGACGATGAAGAAGAAAGAAAGGATGACTAAATACTTGTTTGTATTTCGAAATAGTCCATGGATGGTTTGGTGGCCATGAAAGACAAGAAACCAAGAAAAAGTAAAGGCTGCGAACGTTGCTTGCAGAAGTTCATCACAAAATCACCAAACGTACATAGTATCATCATGGTAGAGTTAGAGGGAAGAGTTTGCAATGAATGTTACGGAGCCTAAGCAATTAGTGGGTAAATAAATTCAAGCAGATTTAGAGCTTTTCAACCTTTTTCAAGAATGAAATAACTCAATCTATAAGAGTGAAAATTTTTAGCTCAATTCTAATCCAATTCATCTAGATCAAACTCAACCTAAATTTGACTAAAAAAGAGTCAAAGTTGATCAAGTTCAGAACCCGTTTGTAACACGAAGTCGAGTTTAAGCAGCCTAAGTCTCATTTGAATTGCCTCATTTACATGTTTGTCCTTGTAACACATAATAAGTATATATATACACCAACCTATAACCCCAGTATTGCCACTCCAAACAGTATTTCCAGATTCTTGCTTCTCCTGGGATTCCAGAGGACGTAAAGATGCTTGTCCCGGGACCTAAAACAGATTCACTTAATAAGAATTAGACTAAGTTAAGTATTTTGCAAATGAACCTAGGAGGAAATAAGTTAATTTAAAAAAGATTGAATTTGCACACAAGAATACAGCATGAGTAGAATCATTCTTCCTAAATCAGAGCCAACGCACATCAGGAAGCCTGAGAAATAGTTAAAAAAATCACTATACGTGTCGATATTAATGTTCAATCATCATTTCCTGAGTCAGATGAATAACTACTAAACACTTACTCTCACATACAGATTTAATTCAGTACACACATCAGTTTTGATTGTTAAATCTTAAAATCTCCAATAAACTTCAGTTTTATTTTTATTTGAAAAGAAATAGAGGAATTCAGTAAAAATTGTACAATGTAGAAAACCCCATTATCTGAAAATCTAACAAAAAAACTCAATATAAATAATATACCTGAGTAGAAGGTGCGAAAATTGAGTCGAAAATCCGAGAAGACGATAATGCAGAAGATTCCCTTGAACCAAAAAGATCAGAAGTGAATGAAGAACCTGATTGTTTCCCTCCATCCATTTTCTCTCACTCTTGAATAAATGAGAGTTGAATCAAAGAGAGGGTCCCTTATATATTCAACAACCACCGTCAAATAAACTGTAACCGTCAAGAATCTTTACCAAGAAACAAATAGAAAAACCCAGATTAAGGGAAAAAAAAAAAGGCGAAATCAAACGGGAATAGGATGAGAAAAAGGAAACGTGGACACGTGAATGATCAACGATGTCTATACTATATGCATATAATGTATGAATGACAAATAAACTGCAATAAAAGAGACGAAATCAATGGCTCTTCCTCAATATCTCCTATTCCTCTTGATAGACGCTTCACCTCTCTCCCCAGTTATTTGTTTCAATAGGGACTTTTATACTTCCATCGGCCTTAGTTAATTTTAAATTGCGTATAATTCATCGTTCAACTTTAACACGTTACATTTAATCATTAGCTCATTATGTTTCATAACTCATAAATCATTGAACTTATAAATCCGTCACATTTTACTCATTAAACTTTAAAGTGCTTTCGAGATAACTAAAGTTTACTCAGTAAACATCCTTCAACGAGAGTATCATTATCTAGTTGATTTTTGTTTTATTTTATTTACTTAGTTTTGGTCTAATCTCATTTAAAATCAACTTTTCTTAAAAGCATTATGAAATTCAGTGACCACTATGACATATATTAAAATTCAACGAATAAACTGTAACGGAGATATAAGCTCAATAATTAATGAAACATAGTGAATGAGTGATAGAGCGCAACACTTTAAAGTTTAGTGATCAGTCAAAAGTATTTTAAAATTTAGTGAGTAAAACTTGATGAATGTTTAAGTTTAATGACTAATGAAACATTTAATTATATGTAAAATTGCACGTTCATTCGCCAACATATTAATACTTCAACAAATCCGTCGTGACTTTTAAAAGAAAGCACTTTCTTCCTCCTCAATTGAAAAAACCATATAAATCTTTATTAAATAATCACGTAATTCTCGGACGCAAAATTTTCCAAAGCCAGTTTTGCTCCCTAATTTAGGTTCAGCGCTTAAAAATATGAAAAAAGACATGTTTCACCGGCGTCCTTTCTTGGATTCACTGTACACAAAATGAAAGTAATGGGGATGGAGTTGAATATTCAGAAAGATGTATATAGATGCACACGAAGCATTCATTTTTAATCTTTTGTTATTTACTACTAAGGTGTCTTTTAGTACCTATTTGACAGCCATTATTCGGAAAAATTGAGTTTCGAACAATGATTTTTATGAGAAAGTGCGTTAAAATGTAGGAAAATTTTTTGGATTTATGTGCAAAATATTTTATTGTGTGAATGTGTGGTTAAAAATGAATATGTAGAAAATTGAGTCCGAAAATAATAGTTGCTAAACGGGGGCTTAATATGACTAAAAGAGTAAATTTATTTAAGTTAACAAATAACAATTATGGCAGAAGTCCCTTTTTTTTTCTCTTCTTTTCAACTTCAGATTCAAATTGGCATTCAAAGGAATCAATCATTGATGTCGTGTTTTGTTCACAAAGATGAAAAATATCAACACCCTATTTGATGCACGTTAAAATGGAAAGAATGCATTTTTTGGTGATGTGAAGGTGAATGTGGTTGACAAAGAAAGAAAAGTTATTAATGTGATGAAAAATATAATTTTATTGAAGAATGTGTGATTGAAAATGAATAGAAGAATTAGAATGAAAATTATAATATGGCTCAATCTGGGGTAAATGACACGTAAGATCATCTCCAATGGTACATTGAATTTCCTGTAAAAAACCACTCCAATTGTTAAACAAGATTAGTGTTATACATTATTCCCCATTTTGCCCTCCATTTTATATCACAACAAATTTTTGTTTCATCTATATCCTTTTTAAAATAAAATTTGATGTCAAATTTGGCATTAAGAGCATCTTCATTGATTATACTAATACCATGTTTGATGCACATTATTGAGTGACAAATACCTAAGTATATGGTAAATTCGCATGCCATGGCGACGAACTCTAATAATAAAGAGATTTATGTGTTCTTGGTATGTAGGGAAATTGAAAAATTGGATTTGTGTTTAGCGAATCACATTTTGTTTTGATTCTATCTATTATCACGTCTGAAATAAGGGACAGTATGAGTTTAGCAACACTTTTTCTCCTTGAAGATATTGTTGGAAAGAAATAATGTGCAACTTCAAGTATTTTCTTTATGAAAATGGCAGATCGAATTGAAGAATTTATATTTAATTAGTCTGAACTTGTTTATTATTAAAATTGGGATCAAGACAAAAAACAAAAAGAAGTTATCTAGTGAAGATGTCCGTGCTCCCTTTGTTGAAATAATGACAAATGATTTGATTCAATATTTTCTAAGAATTGGTTTGGTGAAAGCCCATATTTCATATATCTGAAAAAGGATAATTGATCGAGTTTGGGATTGATCTCTTATCATATTGCATCAATATAATTTTTTCTATTTATTCCAAGGCAAGAATTCAAGAATCCCATTAACCTTGATAGGATCTCGTCGAGAGTGAGTTAAATTTTAGCTTTTCATAAATAGTTTGAATCCTTATTAGATAGTCAATTAGTCTATATATTTTAAATTTTATGAAATTAAGTTTTCCTTCTCAATATGTTTTAATGCCTAAATTTAGAGCAATGCATCTTCAGTGAACCAATTGACCCGAGTTCAAATTGGCCAATGTTAATACGTCGATTGAAACATAAAGAGATCGAGCTTAAAGTTTAGTACTGATGCCAAGAAAGTGAGCGTTAGTGTTTCAACGTAATAAAAATCTTCATTCATCAAGATTATCATAGCCATTGTTTGGTACAAATTAACTAAAATTCGTTACCCTTTGTGTACATAATGTCTTGGATCAGAGGATTAGAAGGGTCAAAGAGACAGACCTAATCGTTTTATCTTGTCGGACCAACCATGGTGGGTCTTCTTCACACTCTATCTATCTATCACAAAAGTTACGTGTTACTTTTGAAGCCTAAGTACATAGCTAACAATGTGGGAATGACACATCACATTATGTTGGTCCAATATTATTGTGATATTGTATTCTATGAAGTTAAATAATAAGCTTGTTGTTTCAAATATCTCGATGCTTTAATCTTTTATTGTATTACAAGTCATAATAGACTCTGCTAGAGAGTCGTAGGAAGGATGAATTTCTTCATAAAATGTACCTTTTTGAATTATCTAAGAGTCTATGCTGGTGGAGGCGATTTGAAATTTCGAGATAATGTCAATCTACATATAAAGACATGCTCCGGGAAGAAATCAAATAGGCCATATAATGATTTTTTTTTTTTTTTAAATTATAGTATTTAGATGATTTGAAAAATAAGCTCTACAGTGCACTGTAATTTAAAGAAAGTTGCTCAACCAATTTTGGCTAACCTTGAGAATGTTAAGATCTGCACAGCTAAGTAAGTACTCAATGCGACGAACTATCATTTTAGTCAGTTCATAAATTTATTTTCAATCACAGTATTTTAATAAAATAACTTTACATGCGAACACATAATCTTGTCTTCCTTTTTAACCACACATTATTTGAAAAAAAACACATTTACGAAATCTATTTTAAAAAAAATCTAATTCATACATTTGAGAGGGTCCAAGACTCCAAGGATGCAATGGAGACAACAAAGTGAAAAAGAAAAAAAAGAGTAAATGATATTTAGTACCACTGATGTTGTGACACTAATTTATGTGACGTTAAATGATATTAAATATGAGATAAAATTAATGAGTAACTTAATTTTACATTTAATTAAATATGATTGATGTATTAGCATTAATTGTGCAAGATAATATTATTCGAGCACTAAGAGGCAGGTGAGGTTGCTAATCAACCATCGTGAGTCGACACATGCTCTATTTCCGTCCAATTTCAAGCCACGTGGTGTGTTACCATTAGTGTCTTGTACAACCTTTTTTGTCCGTGGTACAACCACGTGCTGTGTTACCATTGTTTCATATTTCAAAATTTGTAGTGAAGTGATCATAGATAAACGGCCTTCAATCTAGTTGTGCAACATAAACTGCCACTGTCCCTTCCAAATTAGTCGTGTTAACTGAAGAAGAAAGGTAAATTCAGGAATTCTTTTGAGAAGAATGAAGCAGTTTTTATTATATCTATAGACTTTGCCGTACAAAAGAGACTTTACTAACAATTTTTTTAGTGTAATTTCCATGGAAGACACTGGAGATTGGAGCAAGACCCAATCCATGAAGTTGTACATTCTCCACCACCAATGGAGCTTCCTCCGCCGTCACAACACTGGCAAACCATCCCAAGAGTAGAAAAAGCCTTCGAGTGTTTCACTGATCAATTTTAAAAATTAACTTGATTACTACAAAAAAATGAACAAAACACACAAATGAATTAAAGGGAAGGCAAAAAAAAAACAGACATAATTAAGTCGAGGTATGAAATTGGCTAGACCCCTTGATCAATTTTAAGAATTAACTTGATTAATATAAAACGAACAAGACCCACAGTTGAAGTAAAGAGAAGGCAAAGAAAATAGACACAACTAAGTCGAGGTGTCAAATTGATTGGACCAATTACCTTGTTGAGGAGATAAGAAGGGGGCTGGCACTGCCTCAGTGCTGCTTCTTTCTTGATATGCAAAACTGATTATAGACAAAAGCAAAACAAAATATGGAGTTGGCGTAAACAAACCCATTTATGTATGTTCCTTCTGGTTTAACGTAATTAATAGTTTTAGGCATTTCAAACAGATTATGATCTTTATATTATAGTTGATACTTTATGGGTCATTGAAAAGATGTCTCTTTCTTATATTATAATGAATTCTCCCTTCTAGAATATAGGGGGCACCCCCGCATCCCAACCCACGCGTTAACCATTCTGTGAGACGTGGTTTGAATCTTCCTCTACATTCATTGGTGTTCTCGAGGGTTAAAATAGGGATGTCGCAAGGGTCGGATCGATAGATGCTGAAGTTCGACGTGATATGTAACTTTTCACAACTGATGTAGAATCAATCTTTACATGAGGATCAAGAACACTCGTTTCAAATGAATTGGCCCACATGGCCGGTTTCAAGCCATTCAGCCGAACAAATGGATTTTAGAGTTTTTCAATTCAAAATTTTATGTTCGGCCTCTAATAAGATTTCATTTTTGAACCAAAAAAAAATATTTTTTTTGTGATTCAATAGATTTATTGAACTATTGGAACAGAATAGTATACATACTTTATACTGCAATTTTGAATCATAAATTCGATTTTAAAGGTATTTTGTACGTTTAAATAAAATTCTCAATCCAATTAAAAATAATATAGACCAGAAGGCTTCATGGAATCTTCTTGTGCCTTGGAGAATAGAATTGACAAGGCTTCTGGAATTTGCTAGGAAAAGTAGGGGACTTTTTGTTAGTACCCAACTAGTCTCACAGAATAGTTGAAGAATCCTCTAGAAAAGCCACGATTTCTATTTGATGAATTTTCATGGAACTGGGGTTCAACTGAAGTATAAACGAAGGTCATAAGTCTGATTGACAATTTGGTCGTGAATAAAATAAAAAATATAATATTATAAAATTGAATAATAATATCTGTGTAACGCTTCAAAAAATCGTAGCATTTAAGATTTAATTTTCATAAAAATGCAGAAGGAAAATCGGGATTAAAATAAATTATTGAGGGGTTAAATTGAAAATTTATAATTCATTACGGGACTTGATTGAATGGAAGATGGAAAAGTTGGGTTGAGATTAAAAAGTTTGAAAATTAAAGTTTATACCTCTTTTCAACCCAGCCAAGTAGCTATCTTTGAGGCTTTTGTATGACTTGTGTAATAGTTAAAATTTTATGATTCTAAGATGGTTGCGAAGTACACTAGGAGATCTACGAAATGCTACCCAATTTGTAAATATTCGACTAAGAGACCAGCCTCAAGATAGACCACAAAAAAGGCACTTGAAGCTCGAACTCTGGAGGCTTAGGAAATATCTAGCAACTCATTAGGATTAAATAAAACTCCCTAACCGAATCGGAACGAAACTGAATCGAGCGATTCTTCTTGTATTAAATACCCGAACAAATATCTGAATCGAGAACGAAAGGTTCGATTCGATTTTTTATTCTGGCCCAAAAATCGAAGAACCGAATAAGAATCGAATCTTCCTACTTTTTTTTCAATTTTTTATCTAAAATAAGTCAAATTATTTTATTTTTTTCTAAAGAAATTTACTAACTAATTAATTTAGCCCAAACCTAAAATACGATTTTATTATTTTAATTTCTAATCAAACCCAACGTAATCAAATTAATCTAAATTTTACCCAAATCTCTTAATCTACCATAGTGCAATTTCTCTCGTTCTATTATTGTGAACTTGCTATTTTCATTTTCCTGTAATTCTAATATTAAATTTATGAAGAACTCGACAAAGAGAAGCGCAAAAGATATCACGAGACTGAACTACATTATTTTGTAAGAGTTAAGATTGAGTATATCATAGTCGAATTAATGTAATATTGTTGTAAATAAAAAATAATAATTATTGTATGGAACCCGGTAATCGAATCGAACCGAACCCGAATAATTTCATAATTAAAATTGGACCCAACGATTCCACTTACTAAATACCCAAAAATTCAAGTTCGATTCGAAGAATCGAACGAACCGGACTATGTCCAACCTTACAACTCATAGTCGAGTAACCATTTTTAGGAAGGCCGTATGACCTCTGTGGTCACCCTTTTTATGTGATTCAAAATGTGTTGCGAAGCTTTTCCTGAGCTCTTCAAGATGCTATAAGATACGTAGAAAAAAAAACATGAAATCCAAACAAACCAAAATCTTGAAGTTAGTTGATGGATGGTTGTGCTATGCCTGGTGAAAACGGATGATTAGCAGATACTACCACCTTCTAAGCCATTACCAGAACCATATATGCATTGCAAAATCAAAAAACCTAGACAGAGATTTGTTTTCTATTTGGTTCATATTACATAAGTTAAGCCTTGGAGACTTGTATTTAGAGGTTATTTAAGACTCGACTAAATAAGGAATATGTCCACTCTAATGGTTTCAGCTTTTACATTTTAGATTAGGTTGTGTTGCTGCTAAAATTTTACCTTAGACAGGACGCGAACGGCCTAAGGGGGAGGCAAGACCTCGAATAAATGAACATGAATGGCTAATCTTGACCTTAATCTGATGGCATATTTTGAAACTCAATCTAATGAGAAGATTATTAACATACTTAAATTAACTTTTACTGATTTGATGTTAGAGATTAAGAAAATAAGAAAATAAATTTTATAAATCTCAAGCAATAACTCATTTAAATTAAAAAAATATATATTTAATGAAAAATTAATAATTAGAAAATGATATACAAAATGTTACATACTTACATAAGGTATATATAAGGTGTATTTCTTAAATTTTCCTTAATTATAATATGCATATAATTTAATTAAATTTGGAATAAATTATATGATATAGTTATTTTATTGTATACTTATAATTCTTTTATATTAAGGAAATTCCATTTAATATAATTTGATTATAAGTAGACAAGAAATTACCAGCTAATGAAGTCTTTTGGTTGAGCTTATAATTATTTTATAACCCGTGCACATTTCAATCTAATTGGGGTTCGAAATCAAGAGAAATTAATTAGACGTGGCGACATTAGAATAATTGAAAAGGTCTGGAATTCTGAATAAGGTAACTTGATCTCTACTTTGTTTATTTGTGAACATTTACTTCGTAATCCTAGATTGAATTAAAATTTGAGGCTGTTCTTCTAATAAATCTTGTACTTGCAAAAACAGAAAAAAATATGGACACTTAGGAGATACTTAAATGAGTGGCTTCTGATTTACTATAGTCTATAGATATAGCTTTGGAAAATAACAATTTTTTTACTTCAAAAACTCGAACTATCTCATCTACTTCTATTCGTTCCCTCCACTTGATCACTATAACACCAAACTTGTCGACTACAAAAGTGACTGAAAATGGGCAACAAGTTTATTTTACTATTATATAATAGAGGGATTTTTATTCTCTTTTAAATGAAATCTTTATCATCGCCAAATACATGATAATTTAATTATTAAATTGGACTAAACTGGAAAGAAAAATCGAATACTCAGGGATTTAAGTATAAAATGAAGATGGCGTGTTTCATAATTTTTTTTGTCTTATTTACATGACTGGACAAGCTTGTTCGAACCGGGTTCTACATTTTTTCTTCCAGCAGCTCGGATGTAAAAAAAAAAAAACCGCCACTGAAAATGCAGTGGCTAAACCCCCATGAATAACTCCACTACCCGCAACTGACTTGGCAATTGAATGGTGGCGGTGGTGGCTGATTTTGATCTCCTCTACTTGTGAAGTTCCATTCTCTTGGCCGGAGGAACTAACTTCTCTTGAAAACGGCATGTTATCTTTTGTTTTTGGTGGCTCAGATGGGCTCAAACTTGGTGCAGCAAGTGACTTCAAGATTGTGTGGTGGTGTTTTCCGAGTTTACGTGCCGCCGTAGGTGGTTGTTCTATGCCGTCTGAAGCCGGAGGGTTAGCATACACTGGCCCATGGCCATTATCAGCCATTGTTAAGTGAAGATAGTGGTTGGACAAGACGAAGCATAATATAAGAAACCTAGACATTATGAATGGATTAATGAATATGGGATCTTTTGTGTTTCCCAAATGTTGTTGTTTAGGCATTGCCTTACAATCTATATATAGAGGTTGTCGATAATATAAATCTTGTCTGACCGCCATTGTTAGGAGTGGTATTCATTTTCCTATCAAATCATGTGGCCATCATTTCTGCAAGAGAGTTAATTTTCGTATTTTGTTGTTTTTGTGAGTTCCATTT
>CAIGRP010034052.1:0-53377 GCA_903798385.1 Fraxinus cuspidata
ATGTTTGTTTACTGCAATAAAAAAATTATTTTATATAAACACGCATAGGATAAAACAATGTCTCGGTGCAAATTGTGAGATTTTTATCGAATTAAGCAAATTCTGAATATTAAATATAACCCTTAAAATAACAAGGATCAAAGTCGATTAGTGAGACGATGTGGATAAGCATCATCGTCGAGAGGGAAACAACCTCATATTTCATAATATCATCCAAAAGTTTGATGAGATTAGGTTTCATATTTAGATAAAACGAGAAAAAGTAAAAGAAAAAAATTACCTTGCCCAAAAATAGGGATACAAGAAAGTAGAATATGAAGCAAAATTTATATTTCAAATATATAACTTATCTATATATTTCTCTGAAGTCGAAGAAGAGCATCCAAACTGATAATATTCCAGTGGAAAATATTCTCACTCACCAATCTCCCTATTGACATATCCAAAAATATTATCTAAACAATCACAGGATTTGGAATAAAAAGGCTACATATGACCGTACATATGTATTATCTATACTAATGATCATCACAAGTCTAGATAGCAATTAAGTGACACTAACTGATAGGTAGAAAATATGATTGAATCAATGCCGATAGTGAATCGGCCTGCAATGGCTCTATTAAATGGGTGTCTTAGACGATGGCTAGGTTGAGATCTATGAAATGGATGCTGGAGATTTGAGTGTCATTCATCTTTTACTGTATCTACGAATGGAATAAACATTAAATTGAGAGGAAATTTGTTGGATGATTACTTGTTTTTCAGCGAAGAACTCATTTTCATGGATGAATCAGCCAAGAATAAGAGGTCAACATCCGCCAAGGCAGCTGCATAGTTACCTCATTCCTCATCCTAATTCAGAGTTTCACACGATCATTCATAGTTTGGTCAAATACGCATACGCATAATGTCTTGCAAAAAAAAAAAATTTATACGATCTTGGCTCGTTACTATATGGCAGTATGATTCTTTGGAGAAGCCCGACTTGGATTCAATTTAAAAGGAGCATAAGTTTAGTAGTCGGTTCGATTTACTGCTATGACCAGTGATTCTTACGGACAACACAACCGTGGTGGCGTTACTTCTTGTAACTTCCTTGTTCAGTTGTTGGCATAACTTGTTCCCATATTGAATTATCTCCCGTGCTTGCGAGCTTTGGATGCTAATTGATCGAGTAAGATAAAGACTACTACAATTAAAAAGGTATCTCAACCAAAGTCCGAGAGTTACTTGAAATATAAAACTTAACAACCGGTGATAAGTGGGTTTTTATACACCTATTAAGTACTTTAAGCTAATTATTGATGAAATTGAGCAAATTTCTATTCACAATTGCATAATTATGGCTTTTGTAGGCTAAAATCCCAAATTGGAGGAGGAGAAAGCTAAAGGAAGGAAAAAGAACCAAAAGTGCACAAAAATATGACTTTGGGACCAATGTGTATGTTTGGCGAAAGTTTACCGACCTTAGGTTGCAATATCCGGAGGGCGTGATTGAAATGAAAGTCAAAATTTGAGGGCCAAAATTGGCAAGATAAATAGTTGAGGGACTGACACCCCTACTTCTTATAAAGTTCCACCTTCTTTTCCCAAGTCCCAGTATCGTCATCGCAGTAGACTTTAACCACAAAGTTCGAATGGATTGATGTGGTTCCTCTACGCCTAGGACACTAGAATATCGAACCATGATTAAAGAAAGACATGAGAGAAAAGTCTATTGGCTAGTGATTGCGAGACCCCAATTTTTGACTGGAGGGGACACCAACGGCCTCTGCCATTTCATCCATTGGATGGATACAGAGGGAGGGCAAAGCTTTTGGTTTTTTTTTTATGTTGTCAAAGAGTTGCAATGATTTTCCGTCTTGTCAAAGATTTGAACAATGAAAATAGATAGCGAATGACTGATGGAATTAATCAGGTCATGTAGGAATAAGGTACAAGTCTAGNTCATACTAAAATTTTCTAATTTCCAACTATTTTACAAATGAATTAAAATATTTACAATGTGTGAGTCAAGGGGCTTAGATGAAGCTGCGGTCCTTGACACTAAGTCTGTTAGGATACATCAGCTGCACACATCACTGCACTCCCAGTTTACATCTATCCGTCGCAATAAATGCCTGAACTGCCAGAATAAAGTTAAAACTCAAAAGGCTCTAAACCCCAGTTCCTTAACTTCCTCGACAACCTTTTTAAACCTCTACCTTCCTACCATCAGTGCTCTAGGCTGGTATTGCAGCAATTCCACAATTTTCGATTCGGGGACTCCCGCCTCTCTTAGAACTTCGATATTAGGCAACAACTGAGATTGAAGACCACAAAGCAATATCTCAGCTAAGCGTTTCATTGAACCAAAACGTTTCCCATTGGACTCGAACAAACTATTTATATAATTATAAGCTGCTATTATTTGTTTCTCCAAACTCCTCTTGAAAATATTAGGAGTCACACAGAAAATAACGTACCTCCCGGCATGCCTGACGACAGGAAAAACTAGATTTTTGGCAAAACAGTCTTCTGAGGATCACATAATATGCCTGAAGGGAACCTTTCACCGTGTAATTAATTTGCTCTGCCGTGAAACCTTGACTCTTCAACAATGCAATAACTGAATCGGGTTTTTCTGTAGAATTAAAATTCACGTACTTGGAGGCTGAAAACCACATGTGTTGATGATGTAATTTACAGCAAATTTTTCTTGGTTTTCAATTTTTAATCTGGGTTTTGATTTGTTTGTTGCTGCTGATGCAAATGGGCTGAGTTGGGAAAAACGGGATTTAGGGTTTTGTGAAATAATTCTTACGGAGGATCTACCAATCCCATGAAGAAGAACTCTGTACATCGAATTAAACATTTGATGAATCAATAAAATATGACTCCCCGTTGATTGAGTTGAATCCCCTTAACGCTTGCTCAGTGAATGAGAAAAACGACGTCGTTTAAATCTCTAGTTATTATTATTTTTTTTTCCTTTAATTTTTTCTTTGTAGGACATATCTATATTCTTTTTCTTCTTTTTGTCATGAGAGTTGTTTGTGTGAAATTTCGTATTGGTGCTCAAAGTATTCTTCCAGTCCATTTAGTCACTGAAGTTAAATTATATTACATATTGGTTCACTTTGCTTGTGAAAGTAATGTCCAAGCCAACGTGATGCTTGTGAAATGTTGAGGTGAATAAGGGCATTGGCTATCAATTTGTTTCCAAAATAAAACTTAATAATTAAATGTGAAAAACAATTGGTCATATTTTGTGACCCCGATACAATATTATGACCTATAACTTAATTAGTTAGTGTCACAATCATACAAAAATTATCATCAAAATTGCAACATAATTTGTGAATCACAATTACAAACTTAATCACAAACCACACATTTGTATTAGATTACAAATTATCCAACTAATTGGTCATAAACACTTTTCATTCCATGCCACCCCACCTCACCCCACCATCGTTGACACCATCCAAATCATCGTCGACACTTCAAATTCACCACCACCACCACCACCACAATCATCACCACCTCTAAAATAAAATCATCACCACCACCACTTTTCCCTTCAACACCTTAAATTCCCCACCATATCCATAGTCAAACCACCATCACTTCCACGGTCAAACCACTGTTATCATATCCAAAAGACATTTAACTGTACATACATATTATCTATATTAATGATCATCCTAAGTCTAGGTAGAAATTAATTGACACTAATGGATAGGTAGAATATATGGTTGAATCAATAGAGTCTAGTGAATCAGCCTGTAGTAACTCTATGAAATGGATGACTTAGACGATGGGTCGAGCTCTATGAAATGGATGCTACAGTTAAAAAGGAAAATTGTAAACGAATTGAAAAATAAAATAAATAAGATGGATCTTCGAAAACGCACATAACTTATAACTCGATTGTCGAATTTCGTCCGTGAGTACATTTCGAAAGCATTTTTCAAATCTGCATATTTTCTTTCAGATGATGTTGTCAAACTTTCGGGGTGAAAATTTTATCATTAAGGGATCCATTTTACATTTTTTCTATTTTAAGGGTATTTTTCGGTTTTATTTGAATTTGTTTTGTCGTTTCCTAGTTTAACTGGATTTGTCTATGGAATTATGTTTTTATTATGGCTAGAATTTATTTTGAATCTTTAAATAGGTATTAAGCGTTTTGTAAATTAAACATTACTTTCATTTTTGATAAATAATAATTCAATTTTTTTCGTTAATTGATGAATTCCAATAATTATTACGTCCGTTACGAACAAGAATTTTTTATTATTGTTCAAGTTTTCGTCCTATATCAGTGGTATCAGAGTGATGACAGACAACCAAATTAAGGCTTTAGGGACGAGAATTGAGGCGATTGAGACTAAAGCGCAAGAAATACGCAATCAATTCAATGATGTATTGGCTGCCTTGAATCTTGGAGGTGATAATCCTAGGCAACAACAACACATTTACCCTATTTATGTGATGTCCTTGTAATATCCAGCCCTAGTTCCAACCCCAGTTCATTATCATGATCGTCATAATAACTATGATGGTTGCAAAGTCAAAGCGGAGATTCTTATTTTCAATTGGAGTTTAAATGATGAGGATCAGGAAGGAAGAGGAAGAGTACACGCATGAAGTGCATGTAGAGGAACAATGAGACTTCGTGTGTATTGTACAGAAAATCTTATGCTTATCTAAGTAGGAAGAGTTGACTCAACGTAGGAAGATCTTTCAAACTAAGTTTAAAGTCAGTGATTTTGTTTCCAGTTTGATCATATCCAGCTGCAGTTGTGAGAATTTGATAGCCAAGAAATTGGTGGATCATCTGAAGCTGCGAACCAAATCACATCCAACTCCTTGTTAGATTTGCTAAATTAAGAAGGGTTCGTCCATTCAGGTGACTCGGATTTGTAAGATACCTTTGTGTATGGGGACTTTTTTCAAATTAGAAGTTATTTATGATGTTGTTGAGATGGATGTGCGTCGTATTTTATTGGGTAGGCTGTGGCAATTTGATGTGGATGACGTACATGATGGTAGAGAGGACACCTAAAGATTATGGTTGCACCGATACAGATGGCATAGAAAGCTTGTAAAGTGGAAGGGAAAGCTTTCATGGCTATTGCAAATTCAGCTAGTGAGTTTTCCTCCGATGAGCCTTTTTTTTTCCTGATGACAACTCATCGTTGATTTGTTTTGAAGTGGAAGGGAATAATGCGAAACAGTTAGAAGAGAGAATCATCGGAAAATAGAAGAAATAAAGAGGATCTACGAAAATGGGCATAACTTTCAGCTCAATTGCCAAATTTTTGTTCATGAGTACATCAAGAAAGCATTTTCAATTCTGCACATTTTTTTTTGGATGTTGTTGTCCAACTTTCGGGGGTCAAATCCATCATTTAGGGATCCGTTTTAGCATTTCTTTTTGTTTTGGGTCAATTTGAGGGAATTTTCGTCTTTTTTCAATTTTTCAGTTCTATTTGAATTGTTTTGTCGTTTCCTAATTTATTTGGATTTGTCTATAGAATTGGATTTTCTTAATGAGGTATTAAGTGTTTGTAAATAAAACATTACTTTCATTTTTGATAAATAATTATTCAATTTTTTCCATGAATTGGTGGATTTCACTAATTATCACGTCCGTTCGAACGAAATTCTAGTAAATACCCGTTCGTGTATTACGAACAAGAATATTTTAGTATTGTTCAAGTTTTCTTCCTGCGTCACAAATAGTAAACTGCCGGAAATATGTTGGATGATTACTTGGTTTTCAGCGAAGAACTCATTTTCACGGATGAATCAGGCTAAGAATAAAAGGTCAAACATTCGCCAAGGCAGCTGCACAGGTACCTTATTCCTCATCCTAATTTAGAGATTCACACCATCGTCCATATATGTACAAGTTTATCTTCTTTCTAGCCAATTATTCTCTATGGTAAATTTCTTGTTGAATTATTTTTTTTCAGGTTTACTCCCGTCATTTTAGCAGGAATAGGAAATTCCATAGAGACAATTTATCCATATCACCTGAACTAGGATTTATTTACACAAAATCCAAAATGCGGTGGTACAGTCTTCGTCAAGTTGCGGCCGAGCTTAACGACAGGTAAAAAAATTTCGTTTTATCTAATAATTCCCCCAACCATTTTACCTCCGAAATGATGAATTTTGTTTTTCATTCTATACAGCACATGGATACCATGTTTTACTTCTTCAGAATGATGTTCAAGATCTGCAATGGGACGAAGATTAGAGCCACTTCTACTGACACTAAATTCGATAGCAAGGTTAGCGGCATTTTCTCAAAGTTCATTGAGGATAGAACTGCATTAGCACAACACCCTTCTCTGCTTTTATCAAGCGTAATTGTGGAGAGGTTGACCATGTCTTCGTTTCAGTTTGGATGGAGAAACCATCGTCAACTTCCCTATTCAGATGTTGGCATAACATTCCCATAATGTACTATATCCCGTGCTTGCAAGCTTTGGATGCTAATTAAAAAGATGACTACAATCATAAAGATATCTCAACCAAAGTCCAAGATTACTTGAAACCTAATAGAAAAAATAGTTACTTGAAGTATAAAACTTAACCCCTGGAAACACTAGCTTTCATATTTTTACCATGTTTTCCTCTCTATTCAACTTCATAGTACTTAGCCATCTGAGTGGACAAAGGAGAATACAATGCTGCCTTTACTGCAGGTATCATCAAACAACAATGGAGCGAGCAAGTCAGATTGTAAAAGCAGAACTTTTCTTTACGACAACAATAGATTCAAACAGAAAAAGAGCTTACAAGTTATAGCTCGAGAGCTTGAAGACATGAAATGAATCATCGAGTACTGAAATCAGTAACATTCTACTTCAATTTGTCATGTTCGAAAAGAATGGCTTCAATGTAAATTAACATAACGAGTAGATTAGTTTCATTCTCTAACTCTATGAAAGAGCCAATTATTTCTCATATAGGTTCAAGAGCCCGGGAACTTCCCCCTCGTAGCGCTGCACAAATCTCTGTAAGAACTTCTTTTCTGTATATTCCACTAGCGAGACCAAATGTGTGCCTTTATCGATCAAACCTTTCTCCAACAAAACTTTATAAACAGAACATCTTGGGATAATCCTATTCTCTAAGCTATATGAAAGTAGTGCTGGCCTATTCAACACTACTGAAGATTCAAACCCCATCTTGTTTATAAGAAAATCCATTACTGCGGTTATTTTATCTGTGGATATCATCATGCAATAAGGATGCTTCTCGAATGCCAAGATAATCTCATCTTCCGACCACCCCCACTTCTTATAAAGCGCCACCTTCTTATCCCAAGTCGATTTATTCATCGCCCTAAATGCCTGAACTGCTAGAATAAACTTCAAACTCGAAGGTTTAATACCTAGTTCCTTAACTTCCTCGACAACCTTTTTGAACCTCTCCCTTCCTACCATCAGTGCCCTAGGTTGGTACTGCAGCAATACCACAATTTTCGATTCAGGGACTCCCGCCTCTCTTAGAACTTCGATATTAGGCAACAGCCGAGATTGAAGATCACAACAGAAGATCTCAGCTAAGCGTTTCATTGAACCGAAACTTTTTCCATTCGATTCGAACAAATTCTTTATGTAATTATAAGATGGTATTATTTGTTTATCCAAACTCCTCTTGAAAATATTAGGCGTCCCACAGAAAATACTCAACACGTCCCTCTCCGGCATGCCTGACGACCGGAAAAACTCGATTTTTGGCAAAACAGTCTTCTTAGGATCACATAATATGATTGAAGGGAACCTTTTCACCATGAGTTCAATTTGCTCTGTCGTGAAACCATGACTCTTCAACAACGCAATAACCGAATCGGGTTTTTCTGTAGAATCAAAATCCACGTACTTGGAGGCTGAAAGAGCCTTTTCTGGCGAAAACCCACATGTGTTGATGAGGTAATTAACAGTAAAATTTACTCGATTTTCATTTTTTGATCTGGGTTTTGATTTGTTTGTCGCTGTTGATGCAAATGGGCTGAGTTGACCAAAATGGGATTTAGGGTTTTGTGAAATAATTCTAACAGCGGTCCTATCAATCGCATGAAGAAAAATTCTGTAAATCGAATTAAACATTGATGAATCAATAAATTGTTTGAAGATGACTCACCTTTGATTGAGTTGAATCAGGTTTGAAATGCCCTCCTCTTTGATGACATAAACCCAGAGGTCAAATCCTAATTGACCCCCCTCAACGCTTGTCTCGTGAATGGCTTAATCCACTTCGTCTAAATCTCTAGGTTCTATTTTTCTCTCTCTATAGTGCATTTATTTATTGGTGGCCTTAAAATTTTAAAAACATGCTTTTAATAGTATTTTTAGAATAATTTTAATAGTATTTTTAGAATAATGTGTAATTAAAAAATAAAATAAAAATGAATATGAGAAATAAGTTAAAGCGAAGTAAAGGGTATCAATTGTGGACTTATTCTTCTTTTACGAGAATTGTGTGTGCTAAATTTCACATTGGTACTTAAAAGTATTCTTCTAGCCTATTTAGTCATTGAAGTTAAGTAATATTACATATAGTGTCGCTTTGATTGTGAAAGTAACATTGAAGTCGACGCGACGCTTGCTGAATGTTGAGATGGCCTAAGGACATTAATTAATTCGCCAATTGTAATATTTTGGACTAATATATTGATAGTTGTTATAAATTTTTGAATTCTTTCTATTCATATTCTAATGCTCAATCAATCATCCACAGTAAAAGTAGCGATTAAGGTGAAATTCCTTTGAAAGGAAAGGACCCTTTGATTACAAACAACATTATGAAGGTATAAAAATTTAACTTTATTTTGCATCTTTTTGTCTCTAAATTTATTTGTGTTGATTCCGAACCACCTTATACTACAAGAAATGTATTTCATGTCTTTTTCTTCGAATATTTTATATATAAATGGGATTTTTATGTCTTTTTGTCTGATTTTTTCTGTCAAGTGCAATTATATCTTTTAACCTGCAGAATAGAATTTTTGTATATTCTTATGAATATTTTGTTTAGAAATCATCCTTTTTTTGCCTTTCACACGTAGAGAGGGGCCGAATATACAACATTTTTCACTGAATAATGGAGCCACAATTCCATTCCATTCCATTCGTCTTCACATATGATCACATGGATGAATATGAAAATAGAGTAACTGCCTTGTTGAATTTTAGGGTGGAATATGATGACACAAAAGATCTATCTATAGATGGTGGTAATATAATTGTCCTATTTAATATATTATAGATATGACCATTTAAAGAGTGATTGTCTATATCTTTATTTTTCAATGCCTTTTTTTACTAAAATTTTGTTGTTTCTTAATATATTTTACCAAGCATGCCAAATTGATAAATGAAATTGAGTCGTGCAAGTAAAAGATTCGTGCACCTCACGTGCAACGCGTGTAGAGGTGCACGTGTGTAGTAAGATGCATATCGCGACTCTCATTAATTAACCTTCAGGGTAAATTAATTTTGTTGCCATCAAAATGTTTTGCATTATAAACTTATCACAAAATCTAGTATTCATACTATTTTAGTTATTCTTTTTATATTTAATCGAGGTGAAATTTTACCTTTTAATAGTTTTGAAGTGTGGGTTCGTAGCTTTTCACCAAAACAGAAATTCTATGTGCAAAATCACGAATCATACCGCACTTCGGTCGCAACATATTTGTGCTCCCTTCGTTGTCTGGTTCTCAGTATAGCTCTACATTATTTGACACCTATACACACACATTTAGTATAATATATAAATATTTATACAAGATATATATGTTTATATATATATATATATATATATATTAGCTAAAGAAGAAGAGAGAGGCTGAATCGGAAATAATTGTGCGATCAAGTGTATCGAAAGAAGGAGCTAAGGTAGAATGGTGTGATAAATGAGTGTTTGGTAATTTAAAAGAATGAGACTAGAGAGGAAAAGTTTAGAGCATGCTCGAGAGTGCTTTTGCAAACTTATAAATTGATGAAACATCATTTTTATTCACATTATACCGCATTAGTGGATTTAAGCAACGTGAAGTTTTCACTCAATAGTTTCGAGGGGAGGGGATTTGTCGCTTTTCAAGATTGGTGTTGATTTTCGTTTCCCATTTTTTGTTTATAGCTTTTTGTTGTACTCTGGAATAAACCGAAAAATATAAATTCTATGTACATATTTACGAAGAAGACAATTTCATAAAAACAAGTTCTCTAGAAGTTTGTACTAGCAATTAAAGATAAAATGAAGGAAGTATATCGTTGTGTGACAGAAAAGACAATGCTCCAATTTCACACACAATCGCTGTACTCCGAGATATATTTGGTGAATTTGATAATGAAGAACAAGTCGAGTATACAGTTCAAATTCAAATTGAAGATAAGGAAAATATGTCTCCAGTCTTGTGGATGAACAAAGATTTTGAGGAAGAATTGAGGTCTAAGGATAATGTACTTGACGAAAGTGTGTTTGTTAGACAAGAACACAAAATTTATGTGAAAATCTAATTTGGAAAATAAGCACGAGAAGAGAAGGAGAAATCACTAATATCAATAATATGGAGGATTACAAATTGTGTAGAATGTAAGGATTATTTTTCAAGAGGTATACTCATCATATTTATAATACAAAGAAGAGTCTAAGATAAGGTGGAGTTTTAATACAATATGTAAAATTAATAACGGAGTGTTTGAGTTGAATTAGGAGAGAAAAAAACCACCAAAATCGTGAAACTTACTTTCCGGATAACACTGTCGCTCGAGCGACACCCTCGCGGCTAGCAAGTGGTATCATGATCGCTCGAGCGACTATGGTCGTGTTCTACACGCTCTTGCACCTGATGAGCGGCCAACAAACGATTTCACGCAATAGCTTCTCATAATTTATCATGGACTCCTTCAATACTTCTTCTAATTGTACTACCAATTCCCAATAGACCTCCAATAGAATCTTCAATAGAATTTGGGTTACACTCAAACTCTAACAAAATTCTTCATTAACACGAATTCCAATATAAGGAACAAAAATTAACTCTTCAACAAAAAAAAAAATTCACAACAGAACTCTCCACCCCTTCCACAAAAAAACCCTAAGGGCAAACTCAATCAACAAATACCAAATAGGGCAAAAACTTACCATGTAATAGATCTTTTCTTATCAAGATCTCTAGTAAAATCAGAATCAACATAATTAACTACTTTTGTAGAAAGTTTGTCACTAGACTCAACACCTTTGACCACGTTCAAAGCATAAGCAACCAAATCAACCTCTCTGTGCCTCTATGGAAACTTAATGTCTCTTCTGGGTCTGTCTTTAGTAATAGAATACTATGGCACTACTAGTAGGGGTGGAAAAGCGACTTTACTCTTAACTTCTAAACTAAATTAAGATGTATTCTCTAATATAGACCCTAAACTAAACTACTATGGTACATAACCAATCTCAAGCTCTACCTAAATGCCTAATTTCTGCTGATTTGTATAAAAAAAATTATGTAGAATCCTACAAGATATATAATTGAGACCTTCTCCTTTGCTTCATTACAATACGAGCATTTTTACTAACCTTCAAGACTCTACATTTATCAGTACATTTGTATCATTTTGAATTAAGGGTACTCAAAGAGATAATTTTTCTCTTCAAATTTGGAATATGTCTCATATCGCCAATGTCTTAACCATCCCTTCAAACATCTTAATTTTGACCCTTCCAATATCAGCTATTTCACAAGATGTATTATTTCTTATCATCACAGCACCTTTAAAAATTGTTTCATATGTTTAAAACCAATCCCAATCGGGACACATACAAGAATCCAATTCTCGTCAACTTTGGAGTCGCTGTCAGAAATTACAAAAAGTTCTCAGTCACTATAGCAATCTTCTACAATACTTCACCCGAATTTTATGGTTGTTCTCCCTTCTGATTAGTAGCAGCCAATTTTTCTTTATTCTGCAACTTATAATAATTAGACTTAATGTGCCCTTCTTCTAGCAATAATTATAAATTTTATTGTTGTAATTAGACTCTGATCTGTCCCTTATATAACTACCATGAACAACAAGACTTTTCCATGAGTCTTAGATCCAATAATATACTTTATCTTCTCATTTGAAAATAGAGCATCATATATTTCTTCGATGGTGAGAGTATCACGATCTGAAAGACATATATGAAATGGGTAGCTGACATAATGAAATTAACCCTAAATCTTTTTCATAATACTTAATTTTTAAGGTTTCCAAATCAGCGATAATTTCCTTAAAAACAGCTAAGTTATTTTCTAGAGATGTGCTCGTCGCTTAAAATGCAATTTACTTGCTAGATTTTTCGTCACGAGTAACTACTCCAATTTCAACAATAACACATCGGCGATTTTCTCCTTTAAAACTTCTTAAAGACTATGATTCGATAGATGAAGATAAATTTGCGATAGGACTTTTTTCGATTCTTACATAGTTTCTCCTCCAGCATCCAAGTTAAGGGCATCTTATCAAATCTCGACAAAGCATCGTCCAAATCCATTTGAACGAGAACTGCTTACATCTTCACTTAATATAAAGAAAATTTGATATTACTATCCAAAAGCGAAATATCGTATTTCATAGTTGTCATCACATAAATCAAATCTCGCTCTGAGTTGATCAAATCTCGCTCTGATACCAATTTTATAGTTAAATGAGAATATGATAATATGAAAAATAATAAGAACGCAAGATTTACGTGAAAATCCAATTTGAAAAATAATCATGAATAGAAGAGGAGAATTCTCTAATATCAATAATATAGAGGATTACAAAATGTGTAGAATGTAAAGATTATTTTTCAAAAGGTTTACTCCTCTTATTTATAATACAAAGAAGAGCCTGAGATAATGTGAAGTTCTAAAACAATAGGTAAATTAATAATGGAGTGCTTGAGTTGAAATAGGAGAGAAAAAATTCCAAAATCGCGAAATCGTAATTTTTCGAATAACACTAACGTTTGTGCGGCACCCTCGCGGCTAGCAAGCAGTTCCATGACCACTCGCGCAGCCTCCTAGCACCTAGCGAGCAGTTCTGGTCCTGTTCTAGGTGCTCAGGCCCCTAATGAGTTGTTAACGAGCGGTTTCACGCGATAACTTCTCGTAATCCATTGGACTCCTTTAAGACTTCTCCAAGTTATACTATCAACTCCCAATAGATCTCCAATAGAATCTTCAATAAAATTCGAGTCACACTCAAAATGTCTAGGCCTAATGAAATATACATTTTAATATGGAGTTGACAAAAACTTGGGATGTCTCTCACCTTTTTTTTCCTTTTTCTTTCTCCTTTTTCAAGTGCATTTATGGGATATATATCACCAATCATGCTTTGCATGACATGTTGGATGACAACATGTGACGTGGCATGTTGTCATTGAACACTAACTTATTTTTTCAACCAACAATTTTTTGCCAATTTATATATTATCAACAATGTTATCATTCAACATTGTACAAATAGTTTAATTCATGACTTTTTAAAGAGTGATTTTCTATATCATTATTTTTCAATGCCTTCTCTTTACTAATTTATGTTGTTTCTTATTATATTTACCAAGGAGATAATTCATAAATGAAATCGAGCAATGTAATTCAAGTAAGAGATTCGTGCAACGTGCATAATAAGAAGCACATTGCAACTTTCATTAATTAACCTTCGAGGTAAAATAAAGTAATTTTGTTTCCTTCAAAATTTGATGCATTATACACTAACCACCAAAACAAGTATACATAATATTTTAATTATTACTTTTATATTTAAGTGACGCGAGAGTTTACACTTAGAGGTTGTTTGGTGTGGATTAAAATTAGATTTTTAGTGGTTTGTAATATAAGTTTTTGAAATGTGTGGTTGAAAATATGTGGAACTCATAAAAGATGTGGCTAATATTGATTGTTTGACTTTGACTTAAATTAAAATCAGATTTTAATCCGGTCCTAACATGCCCTTAATAAAAAGGTTAAACCCCAATCTTGAAAGTCCCCCACCGCCCCGCCTCTGTAGCATTGTAGATGAGGTAAATCGCGGGATGTGCCTCAGCAGGTCAGGGTACAAGAGCTGTCATACTGGTGCCCACAAAGAGTCCAATTTCATACCTTGTAAGAGACATGAATCGAACCCTCACATTGTGACTACCAGCTCAGTAGAGACTACACCACTCATGTCCTTTACACCACTGAGATATGCCCCGCGGGACGAGAGTTTACACTTAATAGTTTCGAGGGGAAGGGGTTTATTTATAGCTTTCAGGAGTGGTGTTGATTTTTTTTTATTTATTTCTTTCTTTCTTTTTACAACGTTTTGTTCTTACTTTTTGTACTTTAAATTGAACCCGAAAAATAAAAATTATTTGTGCGAGATCACAAACTCTACTGCTTTCCAACCATGGGAATGTTTGAACTAGTAGCGAGTGTCATATCCACATAAACCAATTCTCAAGAAATGGATACAATTACGGGCCTCTTCGAGCATGCTTCGAGTCCACCCTCTACGTGTATACACAGATATTAGCTAAAGAAAAATATAAATAGAGAGAATTGTGCATGATCAAGTGTATCGAGGGAGGAGCTGAGGAAGAATAGTTTGATGAATGAATGTTTGGCCAATATATGTCCTTTTAAAAATTAATTTTCTATTTCTTTATTTTTCTATTGAATTTTTTTAATATATTTAGTTAATTCTTATTACATTTTATCATGCACATGTGCGACCCTACTTTTGAATGCATCATAAATGTCTTTAGAAAATAAATGTTGCCAATTATGTAATTGGAAGATGAAATTTAATAGTGCAATTCAAGTAAGGGATTCAAGCTCCTCAATTCTAGGAGTGGACGAGGTCTAATTCGATCTGATTTTAAAGGGAACCGAATTAAACCAACTACCAATGGATATTTTAGAAATGAGACTATTGGTTCCATATCAAATTATAGGGTTTGATTCAGTCTGATCCGCTCCAGTTCTTTATATTAATTTTTTTATAAAAACAAAATATTAAACTACTTGTCAGATTAAAAATAGATCAAATAAAGTTAAAATCACTTATCATTCTTATAATCTATTAATATAAAAATAATTTAATAAGGCAACAAACAAAAATACACTCCAAGACTCAAGATCAATTAATGAGGGCATAAAAAAATAAAATTATTAAACACAATATCAATTGTAAAATCTAGATTAAAAAAAATCAATTCTTAAGAAAATTCATACAATAATATATATTAAAAAATGTATGTAGTATTTATAATTTGATTATCTTCAATAATCTTTAAGGGGAAGACTTTGATTCCGATGATCGACCACTTTAGTAGCAACGAGAAATTTGAGTTCTTACGAAAGATTGAAAAAAAATACACTTTTTCCTACTAGGAATGCATTAAAGGCTTAAAACTATGAATTTTATAAAGTATTTATAAAATTATTTAGTTATAAATGTTGAAGCCTTATTAAGTTTTACTGTAAAAGAAAGAAGGAGTGTATGGAAAGTGAAATTTTGGCGTGAGATAATTTTAGGGTTTAATGCTCAAATATCTAGTACGTATTTATGCAATATATCAACAAAAAGAAAACTAGGAAGAACCGAATTCAATATTGGTTCTTAAGGCAGTACAAAGAACCGATCGATTCTCGATGCATGATTCCAACATCGATCCATTTAGTAAAGGAACCGAAACTGAACTGACTAGTTCCGGTCCGATTTTGAGAAAAAAAAATGTCACTCCAACTCAATGCAACTATATATATAGGAGGTGTACAAAAGCGCCCTCGGGACATAGCTCAATGGTGCAAATGACGTGAGTGAGGTAATCTCTGCTGAGTTGACAGTCGCAGTATGAGGGTTCTATTTCTGCATTTTACAAGGTATGAAATTTGACTATTTGTGGGCACGAGTATGACAACCTTTGTACCCGGCCTGTTGAGGCACATCCCACGATTTATCTCCTCCACAATGTTCTAGAGGCAGGGCGGGATGGTGGTGGGCCCTCAAGGTTAGGGTTCAACATTATATATATATATATATATATATATAGGAGGTGGAAAGAAAGCATACATATTTTGAAAGTTTAGTTTCGCTTGTCACTTACCTCTTGATAAGGATGACATTCCCTCACTTTGATGACTTAAAGTCTTCACGCATTTTTGTATTTTCGTCGTGGTTATGCTTCCCTTCTCTCTTCCTGATTATTGCTCCAAGCTCAAATTCATGTAGTTTAAGTCGACTTTAGTATGAAGTATTTAGAAGTATATACACACGACATGTAATTTTTATTCCCATTTTAATTATTTGAAAACATCGAAATTTTGTATTGTTAAATGTAAAAAAGCAATCGAATCTAAATTTTAGTATTCACCCCTCTTAATGTGAGCATTAAAAATGCATTTTTAGTTAAACTTAAAAATTTACATCACGTAAGTTTACTTATAATTAAATAACTACAAAAATAAATAATTTATTAATGCTATAGAAAAATTACTTATTTTGAAAGTACATGTTTTCCTATTAAAATAAGTAACATTCCATTAATAAAAAAAATATTTAAAGCTTCACCAAACAAGCATATAGATTTTTTTTAAAAAAAACACACACGCACGCATGCATTTGACAAAAGGGTTTTTTTGGAATTTAAATTTGTAATTTTGTCTTTATTTTTTTCTTTTCCAAAAAACTAAAAAGCATGAAAGAATGTAAATAAAAAGGTGATGTAGACACCTGGAATACAAAGTCTCCGTACGAACCAATAGGAGGCGATACGACACGGCAAACCCATAACTTTCAGATTTGGGCTAGTCTCACGCTCCACTACGCGCGTGAAATCATTCTTATTAAAGAACGAGCAAATTACACGGACACTCTAAATACGTAACTACTACAGTGACACTTCGTTTTCTTATACAAATAAATATAAATTTCGAATTTTACTCTCTGTCTTAAGTTTTATAAATAACAATTTTCTTTATTCTTATTTAGCTTCTTAATCCAAATTTTAATTTTAATTAAAATCAATAATCATTTTTAACAACATATTTTTGTTGGCTTTATGTTTTGGTCAGTTACCACCACGTTTGTATTTTCCTTTTAGTTGGGATGTATGTTATTTGTTGATTTGATCATCTTATCACATTGTAGCAGTTATTAAACGTGGGCTATGTTAATGCTTGTTTCAGTTTTATTTCAGTTTCTCTGTAAGGCTATATAATAGCCAATTTTGTTATTCAAAGAAGTCAATACGTTTTTCCTCTATTTTCATTGTACTCTTTATTCATTTACAGGTAATTGTTATCAGAGCCCAAATTATTGATGATAAGTGTGTGTTTGCATACTTATTTAGTACCTAAATATACTTATTATTAATAAAAATGAGTGATTTCTACTCAAAATTATGTAATTATTGCATTTGTAGGTAAAAAATCACCAAAATGAAATAGAACAAAACAAAATGAGGGAAATTGACTAAAGGCGTGCAAAATTGTGAAGTTGGGGACCAAATTAAACAAAGAATAAAGTTGAAAGATCTTGGATGCAATTTATGAAGGGAATAATTAATATGAAAGTCAAATTTTGAGGATCAAATTGTATAAGATTAAAGCTTAGGAACCTGACGTGCAATTATCTGAGGGACTTGGCTGCGCGGCTAGGCGCCATTTTAAAAAAATTAGGACCTTTTTTGTCACTTTCTGAAACTTCAGGGATTTAGCTACTAATTTTCTAGGTTTTAAATATTAAAACTGGCAGCCTGGGATGGATTATGGGTTTTCTTCCTTGCTGTTTTCTTTTTCTTTTTCATTTTCTTCTTCTTTCTCTTTCTTCTTTCGTTTTCATTTTCTTTTCATTTTCAATTTCTTGGTATTTTGGGGATACAAATCAAGGGCACAATGAGAATAAATTCAAGGATTTAGAGAAATATTTAGGGAAGTCAATGCCAAGCTTAAAAATGGGGTTTTATTTATAACTTTGTATTTTCTCAATTATTTTGTCATATTCGTAATGTATTGGTATAAATATTCTTCTTTTTATTATTTGTATAAAATGAGCTAGTTATTTGTGTTGGAATTTATGGTAGTAACTTAACATAATTTTTAATATTTGCTATTTAATGTTAAAATACTTATTTTCATGTGTATTTATTTTTGTGTTGAATACATTTAATTTATTTGGCCATTAAATGATTTGAGTTTTGTGATTTGAACATCGTTCGAGAGAAGATATATATTTTAGACCAGATAGTAAACACCCTAAATTTGTGTAGGGGATAGAGATATACTCCTAATCTTATGTTACCTATTAAGCAATTTTCACAAATATTTAATGCGGTTGTTTGGTTTGAATCGACTTAGAGATATAATATGTTAAATCAATCAATTATGGTTAATTTCGCTTGAGAAAAGTAATTAACTAAATTTAAAAAATGGGGTCTAATATCATAAATGAGTAATTTGTTAACTGGCTTGTGGAGAAATTAATTTGATGACGGTTAAGTGAAACCATGAATCTCAACCACATTTTTCTCCAAAATTTTCGAGTGTTTATGTTTTCTAATTTTGTAGATTTTAGTTAATTTTCCTTATTTTCCCAAATTAAATTTTATTGTGTGTTTGTTTTTATTATTAAAATTAAACTAACTAAAGTTGTGTAATCTAAAGTAAACATTTCTCGAGGGATCGACAACCTAGAGTAAAAAATTCCACTTTATTACTTGAACACAACCCCTGCATTTGCGATATATAATTTTAGCGAACAATCAACAAGTCTCGGCCCAACAGTCATCGGAAGATACGGGTTTGCTCCCACCCAAGGCCTGATGTGTGGGCAGGATTGTTGAGGTTATCCCACATCGGTTGTGGAAAGAGCTGATAGTCAATTTATAAGTGTGGGGGAAAACTTCACCTCTTAAGCTAGCTTTTGAGGTTGAGAAGGCACTAAACTCCAGAAGAAGCTTGAGGTAAAGTTAGGGGTTGTTCTCTTTATGTCTCAATTTTGTGTTTTGAGTTTTGAATTCATTTTGAGTTTTGATTGTCCATTTTGCAAATTTTTTAAAATGTGTTCTTTATAACATTTTGAAAAATTGTTTTGAAAACACCCAAAATGTGTTTTGAAGATTTTAACTTGATTATAACTGAAAACCCCCAAAACGACAAATTTGTCGTTTTGGATTTTCTTTGTAAATTTTTAACTTGTTTTCAAAAACGCGTTTTCGAAAATGGGAAAGAAAACGCGTTTTCTTTGTTTTGAAAAATCGAAATAGAAAATGATTTGAAAATTGTAAACAGAATAGGCCATAAGCCTTCTGTTGAATATTTTAGAGTGTTTGGATGCATTTCTTATGTCATGTGTCCGACTATAAAAGAACTAAACTGGATGATAAGAGTTTCAGTTAAAAATTGTGAGTTAGTGAAGAATCAAAGGCTTACAAACGTTATGATCCAATTTCACAAAAGATCATAATTTGTAGGGATGTTGTATTCAAAGAAGACGAGAATTGGGATTGGGATAAGAAGTATGAAGAAGTTATTATATGTAATTTAGAATGGGGTGATTGTGAAGAAGAAACAACTACGAATGAGGAAAGAAGTGAAACTGATCTTGATCTAATATAGAAAAAGATGCTGAAGAAAGTGAAGTTTATGCTACTGTCGAAGCTACTGGAACTGATGCTTTAATTTAAGACACTGACAACTTTCAAAACTCAAGTGCGACAAGAAATAGAAGACCACCTATCTAGATGAGAAATTATGAAACACGAGAGAGACTTTTTGAGGAATAAAATGAAGTCCAACTTGCCATGTTTGTAGATGCTGCTAATCCTATTTATTTTGAAGAAGTTGCAAGAAGTGAGAAATGGAGAATGACATGGATGTGGAAATGGAAGCAATAAAGAAAAATGGCACTTGGAATTGACGAAGTTACCTAAGGGAGGAAAGACAATTGGAGTAAAGTAAGTTTATAAGACTAAGTTGAATGAAAATGGAGAAGTAGAAAAGAGCAAAGTTCGAATGCTAGGAAATGGTTATACACAGCAGCATGGGATAGACTATACCGAGATTTTTGCACCTGTGGCATGTATCGAGACAATTCGTTTGGTATTAGCATTTGTGGCTCAAAGAGGGCGTTCCATTTATCAGTTAGATGTGAAATACTCTTTTTTACATGGTGAGCTAAATAAAGAAGTTTTTGTAGAGCAACCTTGCTGTTATGTGCAAAAGGGAAATGAGCAAAAGGTTTATAAGTTAAAGAATGCATTTTATGGGCTTGGTATAGTTGTATGTAAGCTTATTTCATGAAGGAAGTCTTTTTAAAATGTGACTACGAGCATACTTTGTTCATCAAAACTAACAATGAAGGTAAAGTTTTGATCGTAAGTTTGTATGTTAATGATCTAATCTTTATTGGAAATGATGAATCAATGTTTGCAGAGTTTAAACATTCTATGAAGCATGAGTTCTATATGACTGATCTTGGTAAGACGAGGTATTTCCCTGGTCTTGAAGTTTTGCAAAAACCTGATGGTGTTTTTATTAGTAAGAAGAAATATGCCTTGGAGGTGCTGCACAGGTTTGGAATGGATAAGAGTAACTCGGTTTTAATCCCACTATTTCTGGTTATAAGCTTGTGAAAGACGAAGAAGGAGTTAAAGTATATAAGACTTACTATAAGCATATTATAGGGAGTCTTATGTACCTCACAGATATTCGACCAGATCTAATGTTTGTAGTAAATATCATTAGTAGGTATATGGAAAATCCTACTGAGCTATACTTGCAAGCGGCAAAAAGAGTTTTGTGAGAAATTTTAACCTAAAATAATTGCCAAAAAAAATAATTATATTTGAGAGTCGAACCCAGGACTTTGGCATAATTGTAAGGTACTCAAACCAATTGAACTACAAAAGCCCTTGTGAAAAAATGGAAATCGCAGATATATATTCAAATATTTTAAATACATTGACAAAAAAAAAAATTTCAATACCGACGAATCCAGCATGGGCTGCCGTCGGAGCTCGTCGGGTGCTGGATCCACCAGTGCTAACTTATGCATATTATTCATTTGTTAAAACTGCTATTTTCTTAAAAATGCATGGTACCAAACTAGACACAATCTCAAACTCGATCAAATTTAGAATTTGATCTTTAACTTAAATTTTTAAATATAATTTAATTATAAATTTCATGAATTGCTAGATTTTGAAAAACTTTATTTGATCTCAAAATATATGACTTGGGTCTTGCTAAATAAATTACAAATTTCATAAATTGCTAGGTTTTTAATAAATCTTACCTCAACTCATAACATTTGACTCGCTTTACATTGGTGTAGTTATATTTCCTAATAATAATAGTATAAAATGAAATGGAACTGGAATAGCCGGTGAGCCGGTAAAAGTGTTGGTTACACTTTAATTTTAAGATTCGGTAGATGTAAAGTATTTTGGCTGCAATAACACCTAGTGTGTCGGTGTCCGATATTTTTTGTTATTATTGCAAAGATATCAAAATGGCCCCTCCCATTATTCTTGGCCTTCGTTTGGCCGAAAATGTTAGTGAAAGTTTTCATAAATTCGGTCATAATAAACTATCTGCATCAAACTGTGGAAGATCACTACCCACAAATTTCATCAAACGTTAGAATTATGTTATGCGACGTGACTTTTCGTATGACTTTATACGTCTCCCAAAAGTTCTGACTAATTTGTATAAAGTTGATATAATATATCGCATGTCTCTTTCTAAAATTACGTCAAATGTGAAAAAATTGTGACCTGTGAATACACTAGACCAAGATTATATTCTTGTTAACTATGCTTATGTCTTTAGTTTTATGTAACATTAGGTAATGTAATATTTTTGTCTTTGTGACCTCTTTTCATTTGAAAGTTGTAACGAATATGTGGCGAATTATTATTAAAACTTCCTTTCTCCCCAAATGTTTGATGCATAGAGATCTTGCTTCAAATTTTGGAACGAAGGAGAATATGGATAAATTCTCAACAATAAATATGAAATTTATCTCATCATATCAGAGCAAATATGGTAAAGACAGAGTTTCTTTCTACTAAAGAAAATAAGATATATGAAATTAGTGAAATTCAAATGTTGAATATTAAACTTAAAATAATAAAGATAAACTCCGACGATGAGCTAGATCTTAGTTTATATTGATTTCACTCATTCATTAGCTCTTTAATAATAAAGAAAGATGAGATTTTTCATCTTTCATTGAATTTCTTCTACTGAATAAGAATCTGATTCAACACAATATTTGTTGTGGAAAGTTTAAAGCAACATTTCCTACTACCTCACAAGAATTCAGATATTTGGTGAAGGATCTGTTTATATTAAAACTAACTACTTTTTGTGGAGTTCCTAGACTTAGGGTATATGATCGAATATACACAGGTATTCAACATTATTTTTTTCTGATATTTCTTGTTTCATTTGATTCCTTTCATTTTCTTTTGATTTTGTTACAAATCCTTTGTGGTGCACATAAGATCATAATAGGGTTATTTATGTCTTTTTTCCTATGATCATTTTAGTAAATAAGAAATATGAGGTGTGATAAAAAGTTTTTGTAGTGGTAATATAATTACCCTATTAAATATCACACCTAGGGAGAATAATTTTTTATACGATTCTAGTCTTATTATAATTTATTATTTCAATAATACATTATTTTTCGTATTTCAATATGTATTTAATTCATTTAACAATTTAGTAACCATCAATGTATATATACATTTGACAAATTCATTTCACCTGCGTGCTTTCATTAATGTATGAATTCCGTATTATTAATTTTTAATTAATTCACATTCACATTCATTTATTTAACAACTTAGTTACCATCAATGCATATGTACATTTGACGGATTCGTTTCACTTGTGTGCTTTCATTAATGTATGAATTTCCTATTCTTAATTAGAGTTTCACATCGAAAATTGCATTTTATTATTCACGTTCATGTATGCTAATTAACATTCAATTTTACTTAATTGAAAATTCAATAAGTAATTTAATATTCGTTGTCATATATATATATATATATATATATATTCTCTGGTATTAATTCTAAATTAATTAATATTCACTCGTATTCAATTATTATTTTTATAGCACTTATAAAACATTTCATAATAACGTGCGTTGTACGTTCAACGTTGACTAGTGTCTCCACTTGAAGAAATGTAAATAACATAAAAATTAAAAACAAGAAAAAGCATGGGAAACATTCCAACTGTTGTTAACTCCATGTTAGAATGCACATTTCATGCACTCTTAAAGTGGAAGCTAGCACTTGCACAAAATTCTAGAAGAAGTTGCAACATTGGACCATATCATTATTAATTAGGACTAATTATACGTCCATATTAAAATGTTATAGACAAACTTTCTTCTCAATCAACACAAATAAATCAATGAAAAATTAAGAAAAAAACCAAAAAAGTTAGTTAAACTATCATTCTTGAAAAGGTAACAACACTCCTTAGAAACCACCAAGACATAATAATAAAAGTCACACGCATTGTGGATGAAATTTATATACATATTGTGACTGAAGTTTATATCAAGTGTGTAGAAAAAACAATATTAAGCATCTCCCATCTCCAAATTTACACTCACTAAAACCACTAAACACTCATCAATCACGCCAATTTTCCATGTCCCCTCTACTCACACACAAATTTATCTTTAACAACAAAAATTAGTAATAAAAAAGCCTTTGAGAATCACTCTTTAAAAGGTTAAACGTCTCCAAGATACACTTTGGATAAGGAAAAGAATTGAAAATATAAAAATTGCACGAGAATCCCAATTCCACTTTAGAACGCACAATTCGCGCACTTGTAATCTAGAAGCTAGCACATACATGAATATAGAACGTGCAAGAGTCGATTACTTTAACGTTTTTCTTTTATTTTTTAGACATTCTCGAAAAAGTTGCAGCATTGAGCCATATCGTCATTGAGGATATAATTGTACATGTTTAGGGCCAAAAACTATTAAACCACCCTCTCTATTCCCCATCTCTTTTATTGATGCTTCAAGGTCGACGATAGAATGGCACAAAGAAATCAAGAAGACAATCAATGATCATTAGAAATTCACAAATGAAAAATGAACAACTGTGTGGACCGATGGACTTATCGATCTTGATCATTGCAAATGATGATGCTACCATATTTAGCAGTTCTTTATTTTCTTTCTCAATTTCGTCAGCAATATATCTTATAGTTTGGTAAATTTTTATAAAACTATACTAAAATTGTATGCATAGGTGTCAAATAATGGAGGGCTACGATGGGAATCAGACAATGGAAGGGCACTGACGGATCCCGTGAAAGAATGGGCTCCTCCTAGAAGGCAAAATTGGGCACGAATGTTAGTAATTTCTATTTACAGAATTTCACTTGAATTTTTGTTCAGTTAGCATTAATTTTGGTAATATATAAGGGAATTTGATTGACTTGAGATTTGATTTTGTGAAGGATCATAGTGTACACCAAGTTTGACAGCCCCCTCACAATAAGGGGGCCCGTTTTTTTTGAAAGCGAGCCCCCCCTCAATTGTGAGGGGATGTACACTAATTTGTGAAACTTGGTGTACAAGAAGCTTTATTCTTTTATGAATACATAACTCGTGTGGTAGTTGGGGCTAGAAGGTGGGCCGTGTTGTAAACGGAGAGATCGACGAGCAGGATTATATCCATTCTAACATTAATTAATTTTTTATTTTAGCAAAATTTTGTATAAGGAGGCGATATATGTTAAATTTCTATGAGGTTTTACTCAAAACAAAATGACTTTATTAGTTTATTTTATACTGGAGCTTTTGCGAGCCAATAAAAACTTTACTAGCGTGAATCATGAGACGATTAATGAACTTGATGGAAAAGTATGATTCATGCGCTTTGAGAATGCGAGACGAAAATACTTATTCAGATCATATAGATCAATATAATTTGTCAACTATATAATTAGGTATACAACTTTTTTTTTTTTTTTTGGGTCTAAATGCATTTATTGAGCATTTATAAGTAGGGTCTGGTTATTTAAAAAAAAAAAAAAAGAAGGATATTATTTGACGCATTCACATAAAAAAATGATAAGAAACAAATAAATTTAGCGAAAAGCTAAAATCCATTGAAAATATACAAGTAGAAATTCACTTTATCAAAAATCATATAAGAATGGGAAAGAGTAACACCAGTGTTTGTCATTTTTATGTGAGAACACATATTTCATGCACATAATAGTGAAATGGAAACTAATGCACATGCATATGAAAGGTGCAAGGGTCTATGATTCACACTAGCAATAAAAATTTCCATTTAACGTTTTTTTAAATTATAATAAATACTAAAGCATCGGTACTCAAGATCTCAACTTATTAATCGAGTAGCAAATTGGTTTTCAATTTTTTTTTTTAAATGAAGAAGTTGATCTTGAACTATCCGTTGAAGATAGTAAATTTCCGTATCTTGTTAAATTAACGCATGATCATTACAAACACAGGTCTCACTTTGAATTTTTAGACACCAGTCCAAGTTGATAAGCAAAATCTATCTTCTAAATGTTGAATGTAACAATTTACCATCATTGATGACTGATTTGCAATAATAGTTGAGGAATTGAATCGACTCGTTCATTTTTAAAGGTTAAAGACTAATTTACTAATCGCACAATATATTCGGGGACCAGTAATGCAATTTTCTTCAAAATTCTTTTACTGTAAAACATATATTGATGTTGAAAACGAAAGGGGACAAAATCGTCATTTCGTCACCACCATGCTCGAACCGCCCATTAACTGTCTATTAGGCACGCCTATTTGGCGCGTAATAAACTAACAAACAGACTAAAATAATCAAATAAAAAAAAGCAAAAAATGTCCCAAAAAAAGCAAAAAAAGACCTCCAAAAAATCACTTATTGAAAAGTTAAAACAATAAAAATCACACACACAGTGTGTGTGAATTTATATATATGGAGTGTGTACATAGAAAAGAACTATTAAACCTCTCTCTTTCTCTCTCTAAAACCGCCAGACACCATTTTTCCTCAGTCCCTCCCCCGACACACTCGATCACACACACTCCTCTCTCTTTTCCTTCCTTCCTTCTTTCTCTCTCTTTATCTATATATCGATATAAATATATGGTTTTGTGTATATTATTCACATATATATAATACTAAAGGTGTGTGAATAGGTGTCATAAAATGGAGAGGTACAGTGGGAATCAGACAATGGAGGGGGCGCCGGCGGACCCAGTGGCGGAATGGGCCGCTCCTGGAGGCGAAACCGGGCTCGAAGGTTGGTATTTTCTCTCTGCATTTGAATTTCATCTGAATTTCACTTGAATTTCAGTTCAATTAGCTTTGATTTTAGTAATGCAGAAGGGAATTTGATTGACCTGTGGTTTGATTTCGTAAAATGCAGAGCCGATGTGGCAGTTAGGGCTAGAGGGTGGGCCCGAATTGTACCCTGAGAGACCTGACGAGCTCGATTGTATCCATTACTTGAGGACTGGTTTCTGTGGATATGGCGCTCGTTGCCGGTACAATCATCCCCGAGACCGGATTTCGGTAGAATTTGTGATTTTGCGCATAGAATTTCAATTTTTGGGTTCAATTTTGACTTTTTTTGCATGATTCTTGAGATCATGCGATTAAAGTATAGAACTGCGCTAAAGATGATATTTTTATGAATTTTTTAAGTGAGGGTTCGTGTAGATTTGATTCTAATTTGGGTAGAAATTAAATTTTATTGGAATTTAATATTAATACGAGAAAAGTAGTTTATTAAAGTGGGAAAAAACATTAAAATTTTGGAAGATCGCTCTGATTTCAGGAAAATACTTCAAAATGTTGACATGCAATAAATACTTTTCGCTGTTATATTTGAAAATATTCAATATTGTTTATTATTGTGTGATCATTATTACAGGCAGTGGGAAATTTGAGGGCTAGCGGCGACGATTATCCAGAGCGTGTTGGGCAACCAATCTGCCGGGTATACATTTGCAAGCAAGTTCTTTTATGTTCTGAAATATATGTATATATCTGTCAGGCATATATAGGTAGAAATAAACCATCACATATATATGAATATATTCACAATAAATAAATAATAAATAAAATTAACAAACCATATAACTATCTGAAGCTAATAATTTTTGATGTTATGGAAAGTGATTGTTGGTTCTAGAAGGATTAGTTTTTGTTGGTTGATTACATTCAATTACCAACCCCATAAGTTAGTTATTTTGTCTTCTATAAGGGTAACGTTCTGTTAATTGATTATCTTTTCGTTTTTCCCCCCTTTGGGATCTGTGATAGGTAAATTTGGTGAATTTATTGTTTTTGTTCACTGTATTTATGTGTTGTTAACTGGAGTTTTAAAATAATGTTAGTCAAATTATTGATCTGAGAAAGTGCATCTTGCTAGATTTGGCTACTCAAGTATTTCTTCTGATTACTGTCTTTTATTCAAGAGATTGAGCTTCTTTTTGTTGATGTTTACACTACATCTGCTTATTGTCTATATTGTCCTTTTGCTTCTTCTGGATTTTGTTTAGAAAAGGTAGAGAGCTTTCTTATCTTAATTATGCCATTTTAATAGCTAAATACCTCTCCTCTTAATTATCCTTATTGCTGCATTTTTCATAGTCAATGTACAATGTCAAAGTTATCATTCTTTGCCACAGATAATTGGATATTGTGCTACTCTGTTTAGTACCTTCAGTCAGTTTTCAATTTCGGAGTATTTGACAACTCCTGGATCTTAAAATATGTTAAGTTGCTCTTTTTTCTATGTCATATTTCGTCTGCATGTTGTCATCTCAGATGAAAGACACAGCTAGCTGATTATCTTCATCTTTATCTTTCCTTGGGTGACATGTATTGGATCACCATATGATTGTGTTATCTACATATACCATGAACTTATAAAATCTGACAATTAATTTTTCAAATTCATGTTACAGTAAGACCTCTCTATCGTGATTTAAAATAATCTTGGTCCCAACTTGGGCAAGTTATAAATAAGAATAAACTCCACATTGTCATAAGTTATAAAATTCTAGGTCCCATTTTAAGGAACTTGTATCCACGTAGTAATAATTATCGGTATATAGCAAAAAATATATGCTATGCTACATTAAATGTTTAAGATGAAATAAAGTATTATCTAAAGTTCTTTAAGACAAAATATATATTCTATGTTACATTAAAAGTTTAAATGACTTTACATATTCTACACAGATACATGTACTAGTTCTTGATATTATGTCTATCTCTTTCATCAATGACTGTACCTTAGATTTGATATGCTCTTAATTAATTATTAACATAGTTCATACTTTACCTTTATACCTCTATAATTTTTGTAACTACACCTCTATTAAGCTATACCTTCCTCATAGTAATAAATTAATATAGTCCCAACATTATGACCATAGAGAGGTTTTACTGTATAGGACATTTTGATTGGTATTCTGTTTTTCTTTTCTTCCCTGTTTTTTGGTTTCAATTCCATTGTTTCATCTCAGAGAACAGAAAGTCTGTTAAATTCTTTAGGTAGGATCAGTCACCTTGTTTCTATTGGAAGAGTGATTATTTTTTAATGTGCAATATGATTCATTTTGTTGTTGTTAGTTTGGACCTATATTACAATGACAAACATTCACAATTTTTTTATTACATCTTTCACGCGACTGTCTTTTTCGTGATTAATCTACACGAAAAGGTTGTTATCTGGTGTTTTATACTCATTTGTCTAACCTCTTCAGGAGCCTACATGGATCCACTTAACAATGTAGAGCTCACCATTACCTTAACAATGTTAGAAAAATTGGTGACGCTATTCATTTTTAACAAATATTACCATGATAATCAGTCTGCTTTGACTATAAATGTTTATTAAGTGATTGGCAATAAGCCATTATATCTGCATAAATCAGTACAATGTTATTGCATTTATCCATCCTATATATAGTTAAGTTATCTAACCTATTTGTTGAGTTTGAATTTGTCTTATTTTGAATTCAGTATCTTATTTATATTAGTTATGCCTTTTCATACTAATTGTACTTTTTGCATTGAATTTATAGTACTTCATGAAAACGGGAATGTGTAAATATGGTGCTTCCTGCAAGTATCACCATCCAAAACATGGAATTGGATTTTCAGGCTCAGTGGCCCTGAATTTTTACGGATATCCATTGCGACCGGTCTGCCGCTTTGACAACTTCGGTTTTTTATCCTTTTCTTTTTCACCATTACTGTTTCATTTGGATTTGAAACATGCAGTTGTCTTATAGTGCACTTGTTGCAGGGTGAAAAAGAATGTTCGTATTATATTAAAACAGGACAATGCAAGTTTGGGGCCACCTGTAAATATCATCATCCTCTTCCAGCTGGAATGCAAGTGCCTGCACCAGCAACTGGCCCGGGACCTTTGCCTGCACCAGCAGCTGTACCTGCTCCTGCACCAGCAATGTATCCTGCAATGCAATCGCTATCCATACAAACTCCCCAGCAATATGGAGTATTTTCTGGCAACTGGCCAGTAGCTAGGCCAGCTATGCTTCCAGGTTCTTATGTCCCGGGAGCATATAGTCCAATGCTCCTTCCTCCAGGGGTCGTTCCTTTTCCTGGTTGGACTCCTTACCAGGTACATGTTGTTGAAGCTGTTTGTTTGATTTCGTAATCTTTTATTTTGATATGTTTGTTAGGTTGGACCTAGGCAGTATTGGGTAGTAATTAAATGACAATGAATTTAAAATCTTATCAATTATCATTCCTTTGTATGTCCTATTTTGTTCTGAGTTATAAAATTACATGGTGTAGGCATCAGCTAGTCCTGTGGCTTCCCCAAGTGCTCAACCTACTGCTGGAGCAGGCCCAGTTTACGGTTTAACACAGTTTTCTCCTTCAGCAGCTGCATACACAGGACCATATCTATCCATAACCTCTTCTGCGGGTCCTTCAGGCAGCAGTCAGAAGGAGCAAGCTTTTCCAGAAAGACCTGGCCAGCCAGAATGCCAATATTATTTGAAGACAGGTTATTGTAAATTTGGTTCTACATGTAAATATCATCATCCACCAGAGTGGAGTGCACCGAAGACAAATTTTGGGCTTAGTCCAATGGGTCTGCCCTTGCGCCCGGTAAGCTTATGGGCTTAATCCTATGGGCTTATCTTTCTTTATTTTAGTTGCTGCAAAAGTAGATTGCAATTTTCTGATTTATATTATCTATAAAATTGAACTGAATGACAAACTTTCTCCCTATAATGTTGCTGCATGTCTTCATAGTTTCCTGGTTTTTTGCCTCCCTTTTGATGTAGAAACCTCAAAAATATCTCTCACTCTGTCTTGTTACTCCTCCTTTGCACTTAATTTTCTCTCTCCGACATTTCTTTTCTGTTCATAAATGCTTCTATTGTTGTATTCAATTATAGAAGTTTAACCATTCCTTTCTGCTGGGTTCTAGGATGTTCCATATATTTGAGAACTATGCCATATCTTTATTAAGGTTTCTTCAATTATTTTTCAGGGTGCACCACTTTGCTCTCATTATGCACAAAATGGAGTATGCAAATTCGGACCATCATGCAAATTTGATCATCCGATGAGAACATTGAGTTACAGTCCATCTGCATCCTCTCTTACTGATATGCCTGTCGCTCCCTATCCCGTGGGATCCACACATGCAACTTTGGCTCCATCGTCCTCGTCATCAGACTTGCGGCCTGACCTCATTTCTGGATTTGGCAGAGACACGTTCTCAACCCAAATGTCTTCTATGAACAGTTCAAGTGCTTCAGTTGGTTCAATATTCTCACAAAGTGGGCACATTCCTCCATCCAGGGGTCAGCAGTCGGGACAGGGTTCTACCTTTTCAATTGCCAGCAGCAGCAGCATAGGTCATGGAGGTGAGATTCGCACATCAAGCTGAATAAAAGGATTCAGCCATTTCATTCTCTGTTAATCAACCTTCATGATCTCAAAGTCATATTTTTGGTCCAAATTCTCTATAGGATGCTCAGTCTTAGTTCAATGTAGCATACTTTAGCTGTGTCCATCGAATAAGTCATAATTACCCCTCAAAATCTGGCAACACCTCATTAGCTTTTTCACCTAGTCTTTGAATAACTTGAAATGAAACCAACTTCCCGTTTAGATAATTTTCATCATTGCCCAAATTTTTGGAGTTATCATGTCTATTTATTGTCTTTTTCAGAACGAAAAAGATATAATTCTCACTGTTCTCTGCCCACTGTGGTTGTCTTGATAACCATCTTCTTGTTCCCTCTTTCGGAACAAGCTTCAAAATTGTCTAGGGAATGAATTTCAAGGTCTTCTTGATCCCTTATTTTGTCTGGTCCTTTGTTGCGGAAGCAATGATAAATCTGGAGACTGCAAGGAATTTGATACGTCATATGTAAGATATACACTTGTGTAGACAAACGAATTGCTCGAATGCTTCTTTATATTTTATCAACCAATACAGACGAGAAAATCTTGAATTTGGCAAGTATTGCTCTTTGTTGTGTTTGTTTTTGTTAAATGATGATGCATCTTAAAGATCTGTTTGTTGTCATCTAAAGAGCAGTTAGTTCACTGGATCCAAATCTTTCTTATAGCTGTTTTACGTTGAGTTGAAGTATCATGCTTCAATATTAGGCAAATTAGTATTAGTTTTTCCAATTTTGGCTAGTTGAAGTACCCCTTGTTTGGTTGCAAGTATAATAAGATAATGTCATTGCAATAGGGATCGCCATTATAGTGTTACTCTAGCAGGAGCATGAGAACAATTACTTAAATTTTGACGAATCCAAAATGAGTCGATTCTAGCTGAACTTTTGGCTATACTCACACGTCGTGCTGAAATTATAGATGAACCACGAAAAAAGCACTAGTTTAGCACATTAATGAGTTTTTGATGATGACATCCCAAAGAAGCTAATATAGACGAACCACGAAAAAAGCTCTAGCTTTGACAATCTTTCTGTCACGAATTACAAAACAAAAGTTTGCTAATATATGGCGTATTACACGACTGTGTCAAAGAAGAGCAGAGAAAAGCCACATTGGAATTCAAGCAGCAGCCAAATATCAGTAGTTTAGCTGATGAAACTTACTCAAAATATACTCATTTTTGGAGAAGCTAGAAATTAAATCTTTTGAAGCCCAAGTTTAGTTACCATTCCCCAAAAGTGAAAAGTTAAAGAGAGCCTGGAAGGTTTCTTGCATGATATGTCTGGGAGGTCGCAACTAACAAAGGAAAATGAAATAAACATTTTTTCCGTTGCATTGTACAATATTGTTGAGTACTGTATACCAAACATGCTCGTGTTACATACTAACTTCAAAACCAGCGTTCAAAAGAGAGAAAAGCCCAAGTCAACTGCATCATCAAAACAGAGAGAAAAACTTGGTGCTGCTGAAGTACTACTGCAGGCTGGAGCCACCATCATCTCAAAACTTGGATTTTCACTTATAATTGGATTCAAGTCTACCATGCATCCATTTTCCACCACTATAGGGTTGTTCATCACTTGGGGGAGTTCACAAGAACTCAAGTCCCATGACTCTCGATCACCATCTGGCCAGAACCCGTCCACAAATTCATCATAGTAAGAATGATTTCCAGGATTCCATCCTACAGTTGCAACACTTGTAGAATCAAGAAAAAGTGGATTATTTTCATAAAATGTCACATGATTTTCAGAGAAACTCAAATTTGAGCAAAATTTCTGATCATTTGAAGTGTCCCCGTTGATTTTATTAGTTGCAGAATATGGCTTCAGGCAGTTGTTAGGAACAATGCAATCCAAGTAGCCAGAATTTGTGTCAGTAGTAGAAAGAAACAAATTATGATCATCATTAGGTGATGAACCATAAGAAGATTGATCATGACAACATGTGTCGTTATCCGATTGGACAGTTGATTTCTGATCTTTTCTTGGCATAATGTCAGGCTGCAGATTACAAGAGCTGGACTGTTTAGGTTCCGTGGCAGTAGAAAACTGTGGTGGTGGCTGCAAAAAGGCTTGAATTTGAAGATCATAATTAGGTGTTAAAAGAGAATGAAAAGTTGTTGTTTGATCAGAGTACACGAAATTAGTTCTAGCTTGAGTGCCCTTCATGGAGAGGGCAGCCCTATCATAGGCAAGTGCAGCTTCTTGAGCAGTGTCAAAGGTTCCCAGCCAATGTCTTTCCTTGGTGGTAGGGTCTCTTATTTCGGCTGCATATCGGCCCCATGGCCGTCGTCTTACGCCAAGAAACCTCCCAGGCTCCGCCTGCTTTTTCCGGCCTCGTCTTTCGCTTGGTTGCGCTGCTGATGTGTTGCGTTGTAAAAATGTGAAACCGGTATCTGTAAGGATGGGTTCGAAGAGATTTAAGGGTTTCTCAGAAGCTTTAGGGTTTGACATTGATGCAAAAATGAAGAAAATTGTTTATTAGAAGAAAGTATAAACTTGGTTTAGGACAGATGAGGAATTTAGTGGGAAATGTGAATGTTGCAGCAAATGAGGAAGTGAAAAATCTGAGTTTGAATGAAGTGTAAGGAAGCTGTGAAAGGTTCTTTTAAAGACACTAGTTAAGGATCATGGACAGTGGACAGAGGACAAAGGGATCTGAAATACCATTCTCTGAAAGAGAATAAATTATTTTTAATTAAAAAAGTTATTTTCACTGTCAAGTAATTTGCTTATATATGGATTTTGTTAATAAAAAAGTTACCTTTTCTAAATTTGTACCTTTTAGAAGTATTTCTTTTTACAATTCAAGAATTTTCATTTGTTATTTTCACTTAGATTATCATGTTACGAGTCCAGATCTAATGTTCTGAAGTTGTTATTTATTTGTTGTACCCTCTATTAATACATTTTTACATTTCATCACGCCACCTCTTCGTAGCAAATGGGTATATGTCAACACAATTTTTGATACCTCGACACATTATACCTTAAAATTTTTTCATTTCCTATAAAGAAGTGATGTATCGCGATGTCAAGAATATATTGGTAGGATACTCGATGATACAACATATTCAGGACAATGGACCTGACCTCTCGTTGCGGCTCTATCTTTTCATTGCTTGTTCCCTATACCAACGAAAAATAAGAAAAGAAAAAAAATTCCCCTTATGGAGACGAGTATATATCATTTTGCCGTAGGCAAGGGAGCCAAGGGTGAAAATGAAAATTCCATGGGATGGGTAGGTGGTAAGTTAAATTGTACGTAACTAAGATGAATTTAATAATCATTATTATATGCAAAAAACCAATAGCCAAATCCAAGCAAAAACCTAGTTGATAAGGACATAATTTCATGTCAAATCCTATATAATTTCACATGCATGCTTAAAATTTCTTATTCTAGAGAAACCCTTTTGATGAATGTTAGAATTAAATTAAATCAAGAAATTTCTTAGTCAATAAGGACAATAAAATAAAATTATGTTTTGTCTGTATTTTTCTTGAAAATCTCAAGAATTTGAAATCTGCAATTTTCTTTTAATTATGTGTGATATGTCACATGTTTAATCCGCATTTTATGGTCAATAATTAAGAGTAAACTTATCAAAAATCTTTGTCTTTGTTCATAATTTTCAAAGGGGGCAGTTAAAAATTATCTCTAATGGAAAAAATGATGAACCCAAGAATTAAGATTAATGGAAAGTGGAAACATCATCAATTTTAGATTTACATGGGGAAAAAAAAAGTTGTACTTCATAAGCGCCGCTAAGTCAAAGTTTTAGCGACATTTTGTTTGTCATTATTATGTAGGCTTCAAACATTAATTATTTTTTTTATTTTTCAATAAGTAGATGTAGTTCATCTTACTTACCCACTTCAACTTAATCATTTCTATTCAAAGGAAATTTTTTGAAAAAAATAACCCCACGAATATTGATTGTAGATGCGATAAATAAAATTTGATGGACTGAATATGACTAGATATATATGAACAAGATAGGCATGTAAATCTAGTATTACTGAATATATGAATATAAATCTTAGAAACATGATAATATTTCTTATCGGATTGTATATTGCACCAAAATGGGTATCAAAGATTACCCCAAAATGCTTACATGACAAGAAAAAGGTAAAGTGTCAACACACACCATCCATATGTGATTTGTGTTAGACATCCTTCAATTAATTTTTAATTTATCTTCATTGAAGAATGCCTTCATTTAGTTTTTTTTTTTATATAATTTATCTCCACTTCTACTCTACATTTTCTTTCTTGTACATCTGACCTACAATTAGTTCACATCTTATTGAGTATTTTTAATAGTAACAAAAATAAAAAATAAAAATAATTATACGTTGATCATAGTTTTTATGTTTAAGATAAATGTATTTTCACTTTTAACACGTCACTACAAACTGACTTTTTTAGAAAAATCAATCTTGAAAAGAAGTTGCTTGTTCGAGCTCTAGACAAACCAAACGATCATTTGAATTTTTCAAATTATGATTTATCCGAGTACAATCTTATATTTAATTAACACATATACATTATTAAAAAAGAGTAGCCAAACCCTATTATTTTGTTATTAAAGCCATGAAAATTACCGTTTAACATCACTCATCAAAAATAACTACAAAAGGCTATTGTCAAAAGGGAAATCAAAGGCTTAAGAAACACAGAGATCAAATTACCTAAATAAGTATAATTAGTGGGGCACTAATTAATCAATTTAATTAGCAATTCCAACATGGAGCTGTTAACTTTATGCCTTTAGTTGATTAATCCTCACATGCCTATATGTCATTGGGAACAACACAATCCCATGATAATATATTTTTTTAGCATTTCAAATAATGAAGCTTAGAAAATTTCATTATCTAATGACAAAAGAATTTTCAGTAATATATGATGGGAAAAGGTTGAGACAAAATAGTTTTGGAAACTTTCTTACAAAAGTCAGTCAATGATCATATTAAAAGATGTGATCCCACTTGATTTTGATAATGAAATTATTAATTTTATTAAGTGGAATTTTTCGGGAAATTTAAATTTTTTTTTTTTTTTTTAAAGTTAAAACCAAGAAGCAAAAATGTGAAGTCGAAGAATGTGAGGTGGGGTAGGTCAGGGTACTCTTTTTAAACTCCAAAACTTAATCTCGATATATTTAACATGAAGTATTAGATAATTTTTGTTTTATCCTTTTTAATATGAATCGGTACAAAGAAGTTAAATAGCAAAAGATAGCTAACCAAAACTCTTAGATACAACTAATTTTGTTTTAAGATCTAATCTAAAATATCAAATATGGAAGGATTAGCATATTTTTAGTCGATTAGAATTTTGCACAATTTTCTATAACACGCTTTTTGTCTAAATCTTTTTAAGGCCACCCGGAATTTAGGGAAAAAAGAATATGACATTCTAAGGAGAATAAGGACTAAAGACTAAAGACTTTGACTGAATTGTAAGAGAATTTTTTTTCAAGTCTTTGACCAAACCAGAATCCTTATGCTCTAACAAGGCCCTTAACTTTTAGTCCAATGACTCGTAAAAGCACTGCAAAAAGTGCTTATAAGTTGGAGAACATAGGAGATTTTTGTTAGAAAGAGACTCAAAAATGATGAGATCTCCTGTATTTTTATATATAGGTTGATAGGTGGGTCTCTCTCTCTCTCTCTCACTCAATAGAGTTCAAAGGTATAAAGTACGTTGAACCGTGACGAAATGTGTCTATAATTTGCAACTCAAATAGGTCTAGAATTTAATGAAGATTGAAGGATAGTTGCGTTGTTGACGGAGTATTTTTAATTTTTTTCAAGTTGTCTACTCTGTACATTTAAAATGAACGGACTTGTTAGACTGCCAAAATATGAAGTTCTTTCATTTGTTTGCATTGACACGCTAGGTGTGGACATTTTCAATCTTCACGAGATCAACATAATAAAAGTGAGTCATAGAAGTCTAACATGGTCCAATTTACATCCTTATATTTTGTCCGCTCAATGTGTTATTAGGACTTTGGGGTGCTTTTGATGAAAGTGCAACACTAAAGTACAAGATTTATATGTTCAATGTGTAGGAATTATGTATTGTAGGTTGTGTACAAACATGAAAGTGACAATTTATTGACTTAATTTGCAATTGAACAACATCCTTACTCTAACTATACTGTGTATGCACAATTTGAATAAAATCAAGATATCGTGACAAAGACTTTTACTAAACTCTCGTGGAAAGTATCAACTAATATATGATAAATTCATTCTTATAACGATTATAAAACTTAAATATGACATCTTTTCCATTCCTAATATTCATGAATGTTGTTCATAATTGGAAATGAAAATTTGGCAAAATTAGAATTCAAAATTGGATTACTAATTCAATTTAGATAGATTCATCCATGGTTTGATAGCCTTTACTCGAATAGTGTCACATCCATTTCTCCCCCACATGTAATGGATTTTATTTTACTATGGATACATGCATAAAATCATATTTATTTACATTTAATTAACTTAAATTCGAATAAATTATAATTGAATAAACGTAATCAAAATTTACCATTTATCCATTAAATTAGGCTTAGAAGCCTAACATCAATTTTTTTTATATGCAAATGGTGACAAGACTAAATAATATTTATTTCTTTAAATCTTATCGAACCACCTCATTTAAACTATTAAATGGTAGAAATTAAATAAATTTATTCATTCATTAAATTTCAACTAGGAGTATTCAAGATGATGGAAAAACTATATGGCCAATTTTATAGTAGTTTTTTTTTTTTTCCCTCTTGACTGAAACCAAATATTATTATATTATATTACCTGTGATAATGAAATCTAAGGAAGATTTGGTGTACAACACCAACCAAATCCAGAGTAGACACGTTTCTAGATTCTGTGAACACGTCATCTTCTAAATCAGAACCCAGCCTTGTGGGCCCTCTTTATTGACGTGTCGATTATCTAGCGCATTTTTGGGTGCCACGTCAGTAGATGTGGGATTGTAGTTGTCTACTGTGTGCATCGACGCGGTTGTACTTGGCAACGTGTCCTACCGGTATACATGGACCGCGGAGCACGGCATAATGGCGTACGAGGTTAATTTTGTAATAAAAATGGGGATTCGGAAATAAGTGAAACAGTAAAACTGAATCTTTGATGTGGTGTCAAAGATATATTTCTTGACATCCTTAGCCGGAGTTTGATTTCAATTATTGCGTAAAAATAATATTTTAAATGGTAATTTTTTGAAAAATATGTAAATAAAAAGTGGATTTATATTGAAATTACGTGAAATATCATTTATTGTGTGAAGTGTGATTGAAAAAAATAAGAGAAATAAATTATTTTATTTTAAAGAGAGTGAAACGAAACTTATTCTAAAGTTACATTACATCTTGAAATAGTGAAATTAAGTAACAATAATTGTAACTTTTTTGTTACACTGTGTCGAAAGAGGAGTGGTGTTGCTTTCGAAACCCAAGAGGAAATCGGGAAGGTCTAAAGGCACAAACTACACAAGGTACAGTCTGTCAGACATGGATGTTGCGGGAGTTTTAACCACAAGGAAAGATCTTGCAAGAGCTTATAACCTTTGAAGAAAAATACCAAAAAAGAAGAAAAAGAAATAAATTGATCCCAATTGTGTTACATTGTTTTTTTGGTTAAATTGCACCAAGTCACATTGCTTGTTATATATTAAAAAAAATAAAATAGGGATTTAGAAATACATGTCCGTGTTTTAAATAATTTGTTTTTAGTGAATGATAATTATACTCCTACAACCTTAATAATTATTATCATTATATCCATAATTTTTATCTATAAATATGGGGTTCTGGTTCTCAATTTAATACACACGAGTCTATTGACTTATTTAGTTTTCGCTCTAGTTTATAATACGTTATCAGCAAGAAGTTCTAATCAATTGAGTTGACAAATTTTATTTATATTTCTGCTTTCAAATCTTTAGCCAGTTATGGTAAAAAAAAATATATATATATATTCCTTCAATCAAAAAAATATAAGAAGATTTAGCTAATTAAATTTATAAAAAAACTCTTTTAATCTGCTCAAAGAAAATATTAGTATTATCTTAATTTTAAATTATATAACAAAGAGATATAATTATTTGATCTGATTATATTGATTTGAGTCATTTGACTAAACCAATTTATGATAAATAAATATACACGTGAATCAAAATTTTTCGTTCAATATTTAAGTACAACATTTTAGAAAAATATTGTATTATTGTTCTTGAAAAGAAACGAACTAAATTAATATTTTAGAAGAATATTGTATTATTTTTCTTGAAAATAAATAAATCTAAACCAATGTTTCATAAGAATAATGTAACATTGCTTGAAAAGAAATATGATATTTGTATTATTTTATTGCTCTTGAAAAAGAATTCACACATACAATATTTAAAATAATATTGTACTCTTGAAAATGTATAATATGTTTTCATATTATATTATTGAATATAATTTGTTTCTAATTGCGGTTTCATGAAAAAGCACAATTTACAATTTCATTAATATTCTGAAAAATATTATGTAGATTTTGAAAAAAAATTATATTATTTTAAAGAAATATTACTTGTCCCACAAAGATGTGATATTAAAATTTCAATATTCTATAAGAATATTGATTAATTGCTTCTGAAGAAACAATGATCATTTTTATTGTACGCGTAGTGATTATGTTTTTATTCTGTATGAATATCTATTTGCATTAATCAATTATGAAATCAAGTCCCACGATATTAGAAAAAGGCAATTTTACGTTTAATATATCTATTTTCTCAATTAAATTCGCATTAATAAATTAAAGCCAATATTTTACGTGTGCTTCATTTTTTCCATAGTTAACTATCTATTTTCTTTTGCTCATTGTTCGATTAATTATCTCGTTCCTATTCTTTTTAATGCAAGTATAGTTCATGAAACTAGTACTCTTGTATATGTCTATTATGAAATATTATTAATTTTGAAGTTACTCGCTATAATTGATATTCCAGTTAGATTTTACTTGCTCTCAAAGAGTATAATTAAATAAAATCTAACATAAATTATGTTTTTGCTATTGAAGTGCGTGAATTATATTTCAATATTGCTCTTGAAAAAATAATAATAAAATACAATGTACTCTCAAAATAACATATATTTCAAGAAATATATAATTTTAAATTAGTGTTTATTTTTGAAGGAAAACATACAACTCATGTCACGTGGACATGAATTTTTATATGATTATATTATAGTTAATCATGCTGTCAAGAATTAATTATGTATTTTATTTGATTAAATAATTATTTACATTTGAAACATTCTATTGAACTAGAAGTTTAAATTACTGAATGTATTATTTGGCATGACCAATTGGATTATCACCGTATCAATAATGATACGAAATAAAAGAAATAAAAATGAATATTCAATGAACAACCAGAAGATTCTTCAATCCAATGAAATCATATATAATGTTTGTTCCCTTTCATGGAAATTGATTATTAACTATCATTAGCTAAAATAGAGACTGAATTTAGTTGAGATGTCGATAAATGATTTAACAATATTACTTTTTAAATACCTCCAATTAATTTAATTGAAAACAAAGTACTTCCCATTTCTATTTAGAAAATGCTATTATGCGTCATACCGACATTAAGTTCTCCTTATTATAATTGACTTATGTTTATAACCTAATTTCTTCATCTAATTATTTGATAATGCAATTAAACCACCACATTGCACTGAGATGAAAAGTAAGGAATGCTGAGAAGAAATGTGTGGTCTGAACCCTTATATAATATCTTGAGTCCTAATAGGTGATATTTTATAACACAATTTGTTGATTGTCAATTTGATAGAACAATTCTCTTAGCATTAGGGAAGAAATTAAGAAGCGAAAATACACAAATGCCTCATTATATTATCTATATCCTCGTAAAAGACAATTCAAACCAAAAGTTCAAAAATAACTCACTTAAATATAATTATTGACCAAAGAGATTAACAATATCTTATATACTAGCTTTAAAATGCTCCAACTCGAATTAATGTTCTGGAAAGATAATTCGCTAAAATTATATCCAATATATCTTTGGCATGCGTAAAGCGAGAATACATTCGGATCTATTACAAAATTCTTCAAAAGAGAAATGGAGCATATAAGAAAGATGATTATTTAGGAGACGTATACTTTTAAAAAGCATATAGACAATAAGTTATGTCATTATAGAAACAAATAGAATCGAAAAAAAAGTTGTTGACAAGACTTTTGCACATAATGTACAACATCATATAACGAGAAATTGAAATAAATGCGTTAAAATATATTGATTAAAGTGATGATTAGCCAAATAAAAGGGACACGGTCCTAAATTGAATTTACTGAAAAAACTTGAAGTTTCTGGACTTGCACTTCAAAAATTTAAGTATTTATGCGAAAAAGAAAATGAAAAAAAAATGAAGTCGTAATATGAAATGTACGATTCTTTAAATAATGAATTTCGCAAAAACATGTATAAATAGATAAATCATCATGTGGTAGATGCAATAACAAGTCTCTATCATGTTATATTGACGATATATGAAATTTGAAATACGTTATAGTCAACTCATTTGACATGACTATTAATCTTATCGCTGAAGGATTTAATATGCTTGAAACATAATTCAAGTTATGTTATCATGAAATGGAGTAAATACGTATTGTACTCTTTTTTCCTTGACCAATATGTTATCTAATTAAATTTTTCTAACAAAGTTTTTAACGAGACAACTTTTGTAGCGTACTCAAAAGAATAATGTACCATTTTTCATTTATTAGGATTTTTCTTCCAAGTTTTTCCTAATAAGTTTTAAACAAGATATATTTTTTGTATAATGAATGTTTATAATCTAAAAGACATTTACTCTCAAAATTATACTATAATATGTATAAGACTCTCGAGGAGATCAATAAGAACAATTTTTTGAATCATGTTACTACAATAATTGAAAGTTGATAAATATCTCGTATAAAGATAGTGTTATTTGAAGTTGATACCAAGACAATATGAGATACACTTTACCAGAAATTGTATTATTGAAGATATTAATGTACAAGACGTGAATCAATGATACAAGAATTGAAATTAGGGAAGCAGTTGTATTCTTTTTCCTTCAATCAAGTTTTTTTCTACTGGACGATCTTTTGTAACGTGTCATTCAAGATGAACATTGTAAATAATATGTTTATTAGTGAATGTCAATTATACTCCTACAACCTTATAATTATTACCATAATATCCATAATTATTCTCTATAAATATAAGGTTCTGATTCTCAATAAAATAAATACACGTTTATTGACTTATCTAGTTTTCTCTCTAGTTTATAACAATTTGTTACATTGATTCAAGATTTCATGGATAAATTATTAAACTCTTATCCCTTTCAGGTTTGGTAGAATTACTTTGTGTTATATTAGTTAACACTACGTTGGTTTGTGTTAATGTAATATAATTATTTATTACAATGATTATATTACTATTGAGTTATATTAGTTAAATATAACATTGTGTTAGAGAATGTGATTTTCTGGTTAAATCGACTTATAATTTTTAGGATAAATTGAGTTACCTTGATTGACGTATAACCCATTTGATATAATTTTTGTTTTCACTTTTGTCTTATGTAGGAAAACTTTTGAGGGAAACTAACTTTTGTTTGATAATTAATTTTAAAAGAAATTCCTATTCCGAAAATGCTTTTAAAGGAAACTAACCAATTAACCAAACATAGCTAAAAACAGCTTTCGAAGTTTAAAAGCTCCGTTTGACTTTTTAAAGTCATGCCAAACGATACCATATTATATTTTTGCAATACCATTTTGTACAAATAAGTTCACATTTTTCAGTTAACAATTGCACTATTATAGAAATGGCAAAAAAAAAAAAAAAAAATTGACTTTTTAAAGTCATGCCAAACGATACCATATTATATTTTTGCAATACCATTTTGTACAAATAAGTTCACATTTTTCAGTTAACAATTGCACTATTATAGAAATGGCAAAAAAAAAAAAAACGAAGATGAACTTGATAATGCACTTTCGTGCCAATATTTCCATTAGTTGTACTTTCTTGATTCCATATACATTTAACTGGAAAAAGATAACTCTACACGTCCAACGACCGTATATAAAGCCTATTACTATATCCATGCTAGCAGATTTTTTTCAAAGACAAGGCCTATGAAGGTCATTTTATCATTCAGAAAAGTAATAGATAAATTGAAATTTAAGAAAACGTCACCCATTCATCAACAATACATTGGAGAGAGAAATTTGATGGTTAAACCACTAAAATTCTACATTACAAATAATTTCGGTAGTTTTTCCAATCAAACTGCAAAATATACATGCATTCTACTACTTTCAGGACTATAAAACTGAAAGAGACAAATTAATATAACTAAATCTCACATGATTACTGAGATATCTAAGCTTATGCTTCTTCTTGTGTCTCTTCTTCTTCCTGGAGAAGATTTTCTCGGTTGTCGTGGGCCCAGAATCCACGTACATCTATAAGCATACTTGCAACTGTCCCGCCCTGTTTGCAAGCCAGTAGATCAGCCAGTGTTATACTCAATGGATCGGCTGGCTTCACCATATCCCAGATTTCATCCCTTACATCTTCAATACACAGCTCGTAGTTACCTCCCTCAATCCATTTCTGGTGAACATCCCTGTTTCACGATGCAAAAGAATATCCATTTTCAATCTTACATAAATTTGTATTAACTAAATATGATTAGAAACAAGATCAGTGACCAAACTCTCATTCATATATTCAAAAAGGTTTTGATTTAGGCGTGTTCTTGTATTTGTCGACTTAAGACTCCTAGAAATTGCTCAAGAACCTCAAGTAGGAAATTAAATTTTTTTTTTTAATTCAAGATGAATTAGAAAACATCACAATGCTCTCAATGTCGCCCTCTTTTATTTCCACGTTAGTTTTTACTCTGTATAGTCCTAAAGATGATTAGTGTCAAAAAGCAACTTAAATCATAAACATTTTATACAAGGAACAGAGGAAGGATTTCTGTATCTTCTGAAGAAGCACATGTAAAAGCATGTTTGGCACGCAATGTTGGACTCTGCACATTAATTCTGCACAATATTGTCCAGTCCAATGCACCAAATATGCATTAGAGAAACCTAGAAAGATACATGTGACTTCAATGCTAAAAAGCAAGTTACCTGAACAGAGTATGAGTATCAGCAGTTGTGAGAAATCCCCTTCCATGGAGATCGAGGCAGCGAAACAAATAAGTTAATCCCTCTGCAGTGTCTTTATTTTCCAGTGCCAAGACAAAGTCAAGAAAACTTTCAAAATCCATCTCCCGAGCATTTCCACCTCCGTTTTTTCCACGCCGGACATGTTCATCGAAAACTATTTGTATAAAATAATGAAAAAGTATTTAAGTTCCGTAAATGGAAGGCACAAACACATTAAATAATATGAGGCCTATATACCAATAGGTCAGATATTCAAACAATAAGCAGCGGTAAAGAATAGAAAGAGCCTATTCATTTAATTAGATGAGCATGAAACTTCCTTATAAGATGGTTATTTACATATCTCTGAGAAGGCAATTCGAAATTATTTGTTAAACAAGGATAAGAAGTTTGTAAATGATTTACAATGATACTAGAGAAGAAGAAAATATTAAGAATAAATAAAACCAATAGTTCCCAAAAGAAAAAATGAAAATAGGATTGCTGTTTCAACTCAATAGACATAAGCAGGAATTAGAGCGTGTTCGGGTGTGCTAAAAAACAGCTAATTCCCTTATCACTAACCACTACAGTACCAAAAACATTTTTAAAAGCAACCAACTAACAGAAGGGGTCCAACGGTTATTTTTCTATCTTCAGATGTACCAATTTTGCCCCTTGCTGTTCATATCAATTTAAAGCAAAACCAACCTACAATTGGTCTTTAGTGCAGGCTTATACTTGGAATTTTGTAAAAATCAATTGCAATGGGTAAATAACACGAGATAGTCTTCCACACAAGTCAAAGTCCCTTTTCACAGAAAATGCAGTTGATTCACTGTGCATCGGCCCCTTTAGTAGTGGAAAAAAAAATGGCGACTAGAAATGGAACATGAGCACGCTAGTAGTTTGATAGATTTTCTTCCAGGAAGAGGGAAAATGAAGGGAGATAGGAGACACTAGAGTCGATTTCTACCTCTCTCAATAAAAATATCTGTTAGTGTCCCATCTGCATATTCTTGAAGCTCCTGCTTGCTCAAAGTTCCATTCATATCTTTGTCAAGAGCAAGAAACATATCTGCAAATTTAGATTATTTTCTTTAGTTATAAATACAATGGTAGTAACAATTAGATGGTAATAAGAGATTGAAAATGGTTCTCAATCGTGGACAAGTATGATAGAAGAGGCAATAACCCCACCCATCCACAAAGCAAATTTTTTAATAAAGTTATTATATGCAATGCCTAATAATGCAGCATATACACCAATAAATTCCAGTAACAGCGGCAAGGCTAGTAAAATGACATCAGGGACATGACAAATATCAAAATTCAAAACTTTGCACAGCTGAAGTACTAACCACATATGCGTTGTGCAGATGTCAACGAGAACCAGTTTTCAGCTTGTTCAGTATCAGTGACTTCTTCCTCACTTTCCTACATGCAGGTGAAAAGGAAAAAGCAAATATTAACTCCCAACTGAAATGCAAAGGAACAACAGTGTTTTGGACTTTTACACAGCACATAAATGGATGGTCAAGATAAACCTTGTGAGAAGGACCAGCTGCTTTGCACAACAAAATGAGGGAAAAGAGAATTTATTGATGACGTAAATTGATTTTTCATGGATTTAATATTATGGACGTAACACATAAAAAGCATCAGATTCTTGGTACGTGGAAACTGGTTTTAATACAATATCCTAACACACAGAAAACTCTACTTCATAAAGAAAAATTACTGACATCTATATCTTGGAATTATTTGCAATTACAAAAAGTAACATCAATAATATACCTGGTGCAGTTCCATTAGCTCCTGGAGGCAATTACTAAGTAGAACCTTCTTTATGCATGCCTTGCCTGATGATAATCATGGCAATTCCAGACACCATTGTAAATTAAAATGCCAATTAATGCATTATATTAACAGCATAATCCCAATAACCTAAGAAACACAGACATGACACGCCGACATGTGATATTTATGGACACAGACATGTCATTTGTATTTTTTTTTAATTGTAAATTATATATATATAATTATATATATATATAATTTACAAATTATATATATATAATTTGCCAGAGGAGTGTCCGTAAAGTTTCTCTCGATTGTTGAAAATTTAAAAGAGATATATATGAAAAATTCATGGCACGTGGCTAGTCAAACACATGTCCCAGAGTGTCAGAGTGTCTGAGGGGCATCGGTGTCCGACACAACTCTACATCCGTGATACACAGACATGCCATCTTAGTAGGAGTGCATGTGCTTCATAGCTAATAAGTCGATAATCAAGGAAAAGCAATTAAATGCAGTTGCTCCAAAGTAGCCTCTAGAGCCTAAGCATTACAAATCAAAATATGTATATATTTGCATTTGCAACACACAAATTATGCAACTCCATGCGGCTGACAGCATTACTAGACTTGTAAAAGGAAAACAAATGTAGAAACAACATGAGCCCAAAAAACCAGCATATAAAAGCTTGGAAATCCTAACTGCAACCGTGTGAAATCATTTTAAAAAATTAAGGAAGACTTGAGCGTCAACCTCGTTTATGGGGATCGCAAAAGAAGAAAAACTTGTGTGCAGCTATGCGACAGTACATTTGCACGAAAGCTGCTGGTATGTCCCGGAGTTGTGCCAAATTAGGTATAAGACCTCTTATATAGAATTCCATTTCCTGATTCAAGAACAATTAGGCGGTGTTTAGAAAACATGCACCATTAAACTACGTAGTTTTAATACATAAAACTAAAGATACAGTCCATTTTGCAGGACAAAGTTCTGAGGCACAAAAAGAACCATACGTTGGGTTGAAGGAAGCCATCAGAATCCTCATCAAGCTCACTCATATCAATCCTGGCTTGAGTAAGGGATACCTGAAGATGTAATGGAAGCGAGGTATTACATGACATAAAGAGTTTCTGCAAGTTGCATATGGGCAGCAAAAAGTTGAAACTTTTCTCAATCCTTTAATTTTTGTTTTCATTAATGTAGAATCAATAACTAATTTACTCAGAAAGAATCCAGCACCCACTGGAATTCACAGACAACTGCTAATATGATTTTGTAGATGATGATATCTAGTTTCTGTCAGAACCAGACAAAATGAGCAACTATCGCGAAGCATGGGATACATGCAGTGGAATGTCCTCTCAAGCACTTGTTACTCTAATATCTATTACCATAGAAATTGAAGATGGTATTCGACATTCTTAATTTCCCGATATTTGGAGATCCAGGACAGAGATTTATAATTGAATCATAACTTAAGGTGCCTTCTCATTTTTCTGAGCTATTCATTACAAAATCTAATGTCTTCTCCTTCCATTTCTCTTCAGCATTCTTTCTTTTTCTTTTCAATCTCTTCCTTTCTTTTTTATTTTTTTCTGCTTTCCTGGGAGGAGTGGGACAGGGTGGGGGGGGGGGGTCTGTCCAATAAAAAACAATTCACCAAAAGCCAATCCATACAAACTAAAGACATTTTGGCACAGATTTTTTTAAAATCATTTTCAATCATATATTCTTTGGGACCCACAACTTCCCCCACTTTTGAACCACACATTCTCCAAAAAATTGTGTGTCAAACAAACTTTAAATTTTTTAGTTCTAGAAAGATAATGCAATAAAAGGACAAGTATCATTCTAAAAGTTAAAATGTATAAAGGGGGAGAAGGGAAGAAAATTAGATAAAGCATCTGTGAGCATCAAAGGAAAAGAAGCTCAACATTCTGTGAGCATCAAAGGATCGGCAGCACCTACCGTTCGCATTACATACAGATAGAATGGAAGAATGGCGATTCTCCCCAGTTCGTCTTTTTCAAACTTCATGAAATTCGAAGGGCAGAAAAAGCGTCGACATTTGGGGCCTATTTGTTCTGTACATACAGAGGCAATGTGGCAAAAGTCTTCGTAATTCATCTAACAAACGACAAGTGAAGCATTTTTAGCATAACTTCATATGCAAAAGGATGGAAAACACAAACGTGTTGCATCAATCCACTGGAAATTGTTGAATTTTAAGACAATTAATAAAAAAAATGAGAAAATGTCATTAGTTAAACTGAAGATAAAGATAAATGCAATAAAAAAGAAGGGTAAACTATATATGCTTGTCCAGAAATAACCCAAAAAATTGGATGTTACATTAGCTTTTTGTCTTTGTACTTCTTGAATCCCAAGTAAATGGTTCAAATGACTTCTCTCCAAGAAACTAAGCCGCTGTTTGGGCCCCATTTTTTTCGGGCTAATAGATTTTGTAAAAGTGATTTTTTTGGAGAATGTGTAGCTAAAAAGTAGGAAAATATTTTAGATTTACGTACAAAATTATATTATTGAGAGAATATGTGGTTGAAAACGAGTTTTAAAAAAATGAGTTTTTTTTTAAATGGGGCTCAAAGAGGGCATTGGTATGCTGTCATGCAAATTGAACTGTTATAAGGCAGGCAAGCTGCAAGTGAAAACAAGTTGAATAGAAAGCTATCCAAAATATTATAATTTATAAAATTTCTCGAACATTTAATAGACTAGCTGTGTGATTCCATTAAATTTTCGCAATGCAGCAAAACTTTGTATACAACTACTTAGACTGAAAAAACTGACTGGTTATAATGGAGAAATAAGGCTGGAATAGAAGAAATTATATGAATACTTAAAATCCATCATTTGCAGTAAAACAGACAAAAAGAATCAGAGCAACTGACCTTTTCAGCACCAGTTGCATCATCAATTACACAATTCTCTCGCAGGCATAGCCACATAGCATCCAAATCATCAGCATTCAGCAAAAGATCGGTTTGTTTCTGACCAAGAAAACTATAATGTCAGGGATCAAATCCAAACACTACACAAATTGATCAAGGAATTGTGGATCCACAACCATAGAACACAGTTGTAAAAACTCAGCAGATAAAACTATCACTGCACAGAACTGAAAATATGGAATCCCAGTATGACAACCAAGAGACGCCATTTCACCACGAAGCTACTCAGAATCCATGCTCGACATGAAGGATGTTAAACTGAACAAAACAAATAAAACAATAAGAGAGTAAACAAATCAGACCCAATACCTTTAGAAAACGATATTTTGCCAGCCTCTGGACTCTATGACTGATGGATCCTTCTTCAGGTTTCTAAATGGCAAAAAGTAGAAATATGAGTTGAAAAAAATCAGCAAATTACGTTCAAGAAGGGTAAGAAATAACCAATGTTTTTTACATATTTGAACCAGATTTATAGAAAATATTATTTTGCATAAAAAAATCATTTCCAAATAAAAATAATAATTATACAGTTTGACATCTCTAAATTAATACCTCAATATTTAATAATCTCTGATATTTAGCCCCTGTTTGAGCCCGATTATTTAAAAACTCATTTTTCCCCAAACTTATTTTCAATCACGTATTCTCCCAATAGAATAATGTTATACGTAAATTCAAAACTTTTCCATACTTTTTAACCACACATACTCAAAAAAATCACTATTGTAAATCTATTACTCCCAAAAAAATGGGGCTCAAACAAACCGTTAATAACATTTCATGAAACCAACCGCGTTTCATAGGCATAATTTAATATTTCAATATCAAATAAGAAAATAGCGAAATCACGTTCCTTAGAGAACAAGTCATCTGTTTCTTCTCGATTTTCCTGATTTCGTACTGTATCCTCAAAATACAATATAAGCTACAACATGAGTGGGCTTTGAAGGGTAATAGAAATATATGAGTGATGGGCACCAAATTGGAGATATGTACCATCTTTGCATTTAATTTTTAATTGAAGATATATACCATCCTTGCATATAATTGTTTATTGGAGATGTATACCAAGCTCAATGATAACTTATAAACAATAGCTATATATGATAAAGATTTTCTAACTACCTAATAATATGTAGTGGTATTATCAAATACTTAAAAAAAAATATTTTTTTTAAAGTAGTTGTCCACAAATTAATAACCTCAACTGATTAATAAATTACTGTTCAATATATCGCATTAATAAAGAGAGATCAAGCTGTATACCTTTTTGTAAAAACTAGGAATGGTGCCTGCTTCAGAGCTCTTTTGTTGCTTCTCCTTAAACATATCTAATAAAATTCTTTTTGTTTCTAGCTCTGAAAGGAGGACAAAAATTCAGTCAGAAACGTGCCTGTTTTCAGTATGTTTAAGCAGGAATCCATAACAATTGAAAATCCAAACACATTTTATGACTATGAAGTCCCAAATCATCCAATCCAGAAATAACTGTCTTAGAAAAATTTCACTGAGCAAGATGTAAGCACGAATTGCATAGTATATCAGCAAACATAGTTCTTGGGAACTTCAATGGAAGTATTCTGTGCTACAAAGCATGGCAACAACAACCTAATGTTTATTCGAAATAAATCTAGAGTCGACCATATGAATGCTTTTTCGCAATTGTGTTCAATTTGTTGCTACCTATCCAAAGTAATTAAATCCTTAACAACCACAACTAACATTTTTAGTTTTGTTTTACTCCTCCTTTAAGCCGTTCACTGAGAATGTAACGCTCTTATGACCGAGAGCCTCTTACATCTACACAAAACACGGAACAAACATCTCAGTCGCCGTACCCTTAGCTTATCCTCAATCAATGTCACCTCCACTTGTTAAAATATATTCTCATTTCTTACCTTATTCATTCTTGTATGACCATATATCCCATCTTAGCATCCTTAATAATGTCCCCTTCCTTTCTCTATTCCGCCTCCTTTGTTCTGTTCGAATAGTCTAAATGCAAAGTCGTACGTATGCCTACTTTACTTACTTGACAAAGTGGGACTTTTTTTATTTGATTTCTGCTATGTTTTGTTCTCTAACGCCACGAATTCATACCATTAAGTATAGCAAATCTAACATCTGTTACATGGAACTAATCTTATGAGAATCATCCTTTTACACGGAATTTCTCTAGAACTTATCCATGTCATCCAACCTACTCTAATCCTAGGCATCAGATACCACTCAATTATTCTACCTAAATATCTAAAAAAATCACTTTTAACGACCTAGCAATCATCCATAGCAGCTCAATTATCATCCTTATTACCACTATTACCAAAGTAACACTTTATCTAATGAATCCTGGTTCTTCTTGCAATCAATCAAAAGCATGTATAAGCATACAAATATAACTATTACAACTAGCAATGAGGGAGTTGTAGGAAAGTACAGACCCATTAACGATTCAGATCCAAGCCCAGCACCGGATCCGATGTACCGGCGGAGGTTTCGGACCCATAGCATGGAAGAGACGGGAGGTATTTTCCTCGGCGCCGATGAATCGTGCCCTTCTCCGTCGCTGGATCCACTGTACATATCTCCACTTCCAATTCGAAACCACTTCGAGAAAAATTTCAAAGCAAAAAAAAATTCACATGCGAGTCACTGTAAATTCTATTAGGAGCTCCGAAAACCGATTGATATAACGCGAAGCCAAAATCTCGCTCACTCGCTGAATCGAATTGTTAGGCTCTGTAAACTGTAATCTGCAACTGCAAAGGTACCCTCTTGTTTCAATGTTTCTACACTCTCCGGTTTGGACAACACGGATGTATTAAAAACCGAAACGGTTCGGTCTACATGCCTTTGTTGTATAAATTAGTTATATATATATAAATTTGAGTTAAATGTTTTAATAGCAACCCAATTTTGTACCATGTCACGTATTCACTGAATTTTATTAGTTGTCTCGTTGGCCAGTGAACATTGCGCAATCATTGTAAATTAATCACTGGGTGGATAGAGTTAAAAATGATGCTTAAGCGGAGGATGGAAAAACCAACGTGGCTTGTTAATTCCGTCCGACTATAAATTCATTCACCAACTTAGTGCCACGTGATTATTTTCCAAAGAAGACACTTTACCAATTACCAAAATCAATAGTAATGTGTAGCCAAGCATAAGCTTGAAATCCAAAATATTGAAAACCAGTTCATCTCTATGATCAAAGTCGAGATTGTGAACCCTAATCCCTAAATTCAGATAATCCCCAAATCCAGATAATCCCCGAAAACCCTAATCCCCAAATCCAATTAATCGGTGATCGAAGCACATATCCGCCATTGTTGACCACTCGAAGAGCACATTGCAAGCGTGAAGCAGCAGCAACGAAATCAACATGGATGGAGCGTATGAAGGTAAAGTCGAAACTTTTTTTGTCACTTTTGTGGCATATTTCACAGTTTGAAGATGATTTTTGTGAGTTATTGCATACAATTATTAGGATGGTGTCACTAGTTCTTATGTTGGTGTAGAGATGGTTGTAAAGGGATTATCATCTACGATTTTTGAATTGAACAAGCTCAATGACTGAATTGAACTTGAAATTAGCACTTTGATTTTGTTGTTGAACAGAGCTGTAAAAAAATTTGATCTGACCAATTAATATTTGTATACACACTGAACTTAAATATAGGTTTCTTTGGTTGGTCTACACATTAGGGTGCTCTAGTAATGATCATGTTGAAAATAGGAGGAACGATTTATTATTAACAATCTGAACTGAATCCTTTGATGGTAGTTGTGATGCAGTTCTTGGCTGGAAAAGTATGGAAATTGCTGGGAAATTAAGTTACTGCTTTTACTGGTATGTTGATTCAGGTATTTGAAGGTAAGAGAACAAGGACTAGGGACGACAACTTGCTTGGTAAATTTGAGCTCTCAGGCATTCCTCCAGCACCAAGGGGAGTTCCTCAGATCATGGTGTACTTTGACATTGATGCTAATGGTATCTTGAAAGTTGACAACACCACCGAGCAGAAGAACAAGATCACAATTATGAATGACAAGGTTAACTTGTGTGATAAGTTTATGATATTTTCACAACACTTTCTGGGATTTGATTATAATGAAAAATGTCGAGGATCATGTTAATAATTTCACAATATCAGTAGAAATATATTTATAGCTACAAAATTTGTTGCTTTGGTTACTCCCTAATATCAGTATATGTGAAAGTGTGAAGAAAGTCAATCTCAATGTCAAACATGAATAAGAAGTTCTCGTCCAAAGTATCAAAAATATGTT
>CAIGRP010034057.1:0-16685 GCA_903798385.1 Fraxinus cuspidata
CCTGAGGCGTGGGCCTCATCCACCTCGCCTCAAGGCCGGCTCTGAGTTTACGTTTGGATTTTGTATAGGTCATTGAATTCAATATTAACGAGTATCTAAACTTTGGTTTTGCCAAGAGGCCGATATCGAAGGAAGAATTTCCTTAAACCGATAAACAAATTCAACAATGTTTTGCAAAACCAAAGAAAATAAATCCTCCAAAAGTAGGTAGAAATTGAAAGATAAATAGCTAAGGGAATGAAAGAGGTTCTTACCACGAGATAGTAGTGCATGTTCTGTGGTTTTACTGCTATGAAATTGCCATGTTGCAGTGCATTTTCACAAACGTACGTTGTTGACTAGCCGTCTAATGCTGATGTCAATCATGCATGGTTTACATTTTATTTTATTCTCGTCCCCGTTTAAAGCTTGGTCCAAAGTATAAATTTTATACAGTTATTGGATCCTATTGATGGGACATGGGGGTTCGTGAAAGGTAGTGAAGCTCTTTCTGTGGTTAAGTTTAGTTTTTGCTTGTTTCTATTTCCTCCTCCTTCAATGTTGGGTTTATTTAAACTTCTTACAAGTTTGGTCTTGAGAAATACTGCAGATAAATTCATGTTTGTTCAAAGCAATGCTATATGTGACATTAACTTATTTTCTATTTGCTATCTAACCATAACATTGGGAGCCTCTTCAAGTTTTACACCATACAATAGTGAATTAGAAATGGTTCGGGCATGCATATGTAATGAGTAAATGCTTAAACTGGGGAAAAATTACGTCAAAAGTTTTGAAAGCACATGATATATATCTTATCTAGTGTTCTGGACTGAATATATATGAATCAGTTACTTAATCCATCCCTCCAGTTCTTGTTTTTAAATTATATTAGCGTGGGATTCCGTTAGGCATCTCCCCGTCAATGTCGAGAACCTAAAATCATCTGAAATCTACAAATAAGGAGCCAGTTATTCTGTTTTATGTCTCATTATTTATCTCTTCCCATCTTTATCAACACACAGGTAGGAATGTGCTTGTCTGGACTATTTTTTTAATAGTATCATATGAGCTTCTATGGTATTTCTCAATCTCTTCTTGTGCTCAACTAAGAACATGGCTAAAACTTTCAAGGAGTTTTGGCCCTTATAGTTGAAGATGAGATTGCTTTAGGTGTCATGGGCTGCCCAAACTGGCAAGAAGAGTATTCCGGCAGTTTCAGGAGTACAATCATATTCAACTAGATCGGTGGTCATTATGATATTTGACGTAAAACATATGGCCGAATGGATTGAGGAACAGTTGGAACGAAAAAATGGAAAAATAATAGATTGCAAATTTGGTATTCGAACTCAGATTTAGGCTCATGATACATTTCTAGAAAGAGAACGATGAGACGGACTCAACTCACCACTTTGTTGTAATGTTTGGTGGATTTTTGCCTTCAGAGTTCGTTTAGAATTTGAAAATTGCTTTAAAGTTTAGTGCTATGTTTGTTGTTTAGTTTATTTCGAATTCTTTACTATCTTAGTTCTTTTAGGCTAGGTTTTCATATAAATACTTATAAATAAATGGTTAATTCTTCATTTTTGAGCATCTTGAAATTAATAAAACTTTGTGAGTTTAATTTTCATTCTCGGGTGGATTCAAGATTTGTATTTTTAAACGTTTTGGCTTAAATTTCTTGTTTCTCGCGTCAATGTCTCATAATGAGTGTGGAACATAGAAAAAAAAATATTGAATACACAAATTAGTGAGGTTAGATGCCTCATGATTGGATCAGGTGCTACGCTTATGGGCATCACCTCATACAGGAGGAGTGTTTTTTGCACTCCAGAAAGTCAGACCTGGGAGTGTGGATTGAAATTAAAAGCTGATAGTATTGATTGTAGAGGTTGATTTGTAGAACCGAATCTAGGATAATACCTTTATATGAAGCTGCCACATCTTTTACTTCATCTTATTTGAACCCGTATTTGTGAAGTAAGGTGTAAAACTTTCAATTTTTGAATCTCTAGTAATATGTGATTCATCATCTCTATTATTTTGTAATATTGTTCTCCAGTTGCTTTATGCACATGATATGTGTTTGTCTAAATTTGTGCCATCTATTTGACATTAGAAAACTTTCGAAGCTTGCACTATTTACCATACTTCATTGTGAACATATGCATAAGCTTCCTGTATAGCTCTATTATAGAAGCTTCAGGTTACTATCTTGCTGGTAGAGTTTCTAATTTTCATCATGTTGACCTCGAAAACTGGCTCTGACACATAACCAACAGAATAAGTCTTCACCTATGCTCCTCCTTGCGCACGGTAGCACACCATTAGTCACTCGTGGCCTTTTCTGGTGAGGGTGGAAGCGACCTGGAGCACTCCGACGGTCAAGTCAGTAATTCAGTCAACCAGAAAGTGTTGTCAGACGGTAAAGTTGTCACCGGAACGTGGTTGAGAATGTGTTTAAATATAGTGAAAAGCTCATTAGAGTTAAAAGACCAGAATGCAAAGATTGGAATGGGAACCCCCTACTTACCATTGTGTGGGGGTATTTATACTAGAGAAGGTGAGAGGAGAATTGGGGATGCGTGGCTTCAGATCTCGGTCGGGTCATCTTTTCATAGGTGTCAATCTGTCAATCCGTAGGTTGGCAGATATTAAATGATTTCTGACACAGCAACTGAGTTAACCGTTTGTAGCCTGCCACACGTCCCATCAATTAGTCAGGGGTTTGATTTTGGATAGATTTCTTCACAAAAGATTTTGGTAGATGTATGGTGAGGCGAATCATATAACGTAGTGAATGTAGAGTGCGGGCCTTTGCATCCGTCGTGAATGACGGATGAGTTCGGTTCTTCTACGAGGTGGGGCATTATTATGGCATTAGTTCATCCACATGGATCCAATTTATCAGCCCGTGATAAATCCAGATCAGTTCGGACAACACGTGGCGAATGAGGTGGATGGACGAGGTGAAGGGCTTTAGAAGGCCCGTAACAACAGTCCCTCAAATCCATGTATAGATATTTATATAATGCATGGATTTTGGAAAGGCGGTTACACCTTGCCATTCTACAGTATATGCATCAGTTGATGAGATAGAAAAGGTAGGTAGGGGCAAAGTCCTGATGCAAGGATGAGGTGATAGGTGTTGGCAACTTTGAGAAAAGTTGCTGGGAAGCAAAGTCCTAACTGGAGGATGAAGTGATGTGTTGACAACTTTGAGAAAAGTTGTTGCAAAGCGATGTCCTAGTTGGTGGACGAAATGATAGGTATTGGCAACTCTGAGAATATTTGTTGCAAAGTGAAGTCCTAGTTGGAGGACGAAATGATAAGGGCTGGCAACTTTGAGAAAAGTTGTTGCAAAGCGATGTCCTAGCTGGAGGGCGAAGTGATATGTATTGGCAACTCTGAGAAAAGTTATTGCAAAGCGAAGTCTTAGCTGGAGAACGAAGTGATGGGTGTTGGCAACTTTGAGAAAAGTCGTTGCAAAGTGAAGTCCTAGCTGGAGGACGAAGTGATAGGTGTTGACAACTTTAGGAAAAGTTGTTGTAAAGCAAAGTCCTAGCTGGAGGACGAGGTGATAGGTGTTGGCAACGTTGAGAAAAGTTGTTGCAAAGTGAAGTCTTAGCTAAAGGACGAAGTGCCTCCTGATGAGACAACCTTGGGCCGTGTGCTAATAATTTGAAAGTTTTCGCGTCTTCCAAGGTAATCATGGGGGGCATTGCTTGCTTCCAAGGTATGCCTTTATGACAATAAATTGCAATCATGGGGACGGCTGCATAGGCTCAAGGCGACGTGTTTGGTTTAGTGTGCCGTTCCAGCATGGTCGTTTGCTTGTATGACTCTTGGTTTCAACAGTTACGATGAATCATGAGTTTGGACGGTCAAGATGTGATCAATAATGATCTAACGACTGTGGTGGACTTGGGAGGCTTATATATAGCCCAAACTTCTCCCTTTACAACTTTACTTCGCAATTTTTCACTGAAATTTACTCTGATTTCTTCATTTTTCTGGCGAACGAGATCATGAAACTTCGGCGACTTCCTTTCTTTCGAATCACAAACTTTAGGTAAACTTTTCTTCTTTATTCACTGCATTTTCTATTTTTCAAAGTTAGAGATGGTTGCTGAACGCTCTCAGGTAGTGTCTACAAGTAAGGAGGGACGGAGTACAGAGAGTTCGGGTGTGAGGGCTCCAATCATCCTCTCTTCGGACAAAATAGGTAAGGCCATTAGGTTGGGGGAGAATATATGGAGATTGCCCACTCCCCCATAGATACTTCCATTAAATGGAGGCATCTGAATACGCATCAATCATCACCCTATAGAAAATTTCCAAGTATAGAGAGGTCTTTAGGATTCCTAGTAACATAGAAATGATCATCCCCAGCTCTAGTGAGAGGGCCTGCTACCCCAAGCCGGGCTGCGTGGCTATTAGTGAGAACCTACTGAAAGCAGGCTTTAGGCTTCCTTTTCATCCCTTTTTTAGATTAGTTCTCCGAGCCAGCCCTAACCCAAATCCATTCGAACTCCTGGGCTCAGATGGTTGGGTCATGGATGTTATGGCGTCGGGCTAGCCTGGGCATAGATATGCCCTTTAGCGTGTTTCACTCCGTCTATTTTCCCAAGAGTGTGGCTGGGGGTGAGAAGAGTTAGGGGTGGTACTACATAACTCCCTGGGGGTCCCATTCCCCGTTCATGGTGGGGTTGACCTCTTCGGTTAAATAATGAAGAAAATTCGGTTTCTGTGGTCTCGAGAAGGCGGGACACAATGGAGGACGACCTTATGGCTCCTCTTACAGTCCCAACAACCTATTCATCTGCCAGTAAGTTCTTTTGCCTAGCTGTTTGTCATTTTATCATGAGTTTTTATAGTAACATTCTCCTCGTTTAAAGGTTCGTTGCCGAGGTGTGAAATTTCTGCCGAAGAGTGGGATATAATTAGCCAAATTTATCATCAGCCGCTCAAGGACCAGAGCTATAACGAGCTGATTGACAAGAACACGGAGTTTGTTCTACACGGACTGATGGCCTTCCGAGGTGAGTCATGTTACATGGGTCTCGTTCAACATTCAATGTTTTTTTTTGTTGGGCTGCTAACATTTTTCTCCTCTCGCAGATGATTATCTAAAGAAGAAAGTAGCTAGACTTGACTTTGCTACGATCCGACGTAGTGTGGCCGAGGTGAGAGCCCTCAAGACCAGCTTGTCCGCCAACAAAAAGCAGGCGGAAAAATTGAATCAATTGAGCAAGACTCAACAGCCTCCTGAGGATGACGAAGTGGAAAAAGGCACCTCCCTCGTCATGAGGGAAGATCTGGCCCAGCAAGGGCTTCCTCTCCACCGGCCACAGTGGTTATGCCCCCTTCTTCTCCTATTCTCTCTAGGGTGATCGTCGCGGCCCCATCTGAGATTTCAAAGGCTACTGTGCCCATTACTGCCATTTTGGCCGGAGAGCATGCTCGAAAGAAACTGAAGAGGCCTGTCAACCCTCATTCTCATAGCAAAAAGACTGATTTTTTGGGGAGGAACGAGAACAAGCTCTCTGAGGCAGTTTGGGAAATGCTACCTCCTGAAAAAGTATCTGCCCCCCGTGTCCACAACAAGTACTGGACCGGGGATTGGCAGGACCATATTTCCTCTTGCGAGGCAAAGGATCTTCTAGCCGCTAACAACGCCTGTGTAGCCAGGGCTCTAAGTATTGGTGTGGCGGCGGAAGACCTAGTCCGAGGCCTTCATAAGACAAACGAGGAATTGGAACAAAGGATCAAAGCCTTGGACAATTGGGAAGATGAGGTAAAGAAAGCCAAGAAGTAGGTAGAGGAGGTTGAGGTGAAGAGGACTGAGGCCGAAGTGAAGCACGACTCTTCTGAGATACAAGTAAATCAACTAAAAAACAAACACCATAAGTCGGTTTGCCCAGTGGCTGCTCTTACAAAGAGAATTGACCAGTCCAATGAATACTAGAGGATTGCCTCGAAGGCCTTGGAGGGGGTCAACAAGGAAAAAACCGAACTCAGGATGCTTACCGAAGCCAAAAGAAAGAGATAGAGTCTCTTAAGGCTGAAGTGAAGTCAGTAGGTGAAGTGGCGGTCCAAAACTATATCGATAACGTTGATCAATCGAAGAAATATAACATCTTCGCCAACTACTGGGCTTCATGGAATGCCCAATAGTTGATGTCTTGCCTAAAGGAGATACATTAAAAGCTAGACATTGCATTTCTTGAAGAAGAGTTTGGTGGTCCTGCTAGTGGCTGGCCTGGCAAAGAGGCTGAAGAAGAAGCCCACCAGGAGGAGGTGGGAGAGGAGGGGCATTGTAAACATAGATCCTTAGTTTTCTTTTGTAATGGCTTCGGCCTTCATTTGTTTGATAATGAAATTATTTCGTTATTCAGTGTCGCTGCTTCGCTATAAATATGCAAACTTAAGCAAATGAATAAAGGGTGGTGCAAGCACTACGCCTAATCATAACCTTTTAACGAATGTAGCAAAAGAAATTCAATTGTAAACACTTCGCCTAAAGGTAACCATTTAAGCAACTGGATGAACTAAATGGTCTCCAAGTGTAAACACCTTGCCTAAGCGTAATGAAGGAAACATGATCCAAGGGTAAACACTTTGCCTAAGCGTATCCACTTAAGAAAATAAATTACCTAAACAAGATTAGCTTAGACATTTTACCTAAGCGTAACCACTTAAGCAAATGGATGAAGCAAACAGGATCCAAGGGTAAACACTCCGTCTAAGCGTAACCACTTAAGCAAATGGATGAAGCAAATAAACACATCGCCTAAGTCTATCCACTTAAGCAAATAAATGACCCAAATGGGATCCAAATGTAAACACTTTACCTAGTTCGCTTCACTAGGGGTGGCACCCACTCCTCCTCTAATAAAGTGAACACCCTCGGTTGAGGTAGAGCCGGCCTTGTGACGAAGCGGATGAGACCCACGCCTCAGGCCCAAAACTAGAGGGGGCCTCATTTTTTGGTCCAATTTTTTTTCCTGGTCTAGCGCAAAACCGGAGGGCTCAATTTTTGCCCAATTTATTTATTATTATTATTAAATGGTAAACGAATTATTCACTGAGTATCTTCCGCTTTCATTTCAACTCCAAGTCCAATCAGGAACCGACGCGACTAGGGATGGCTTGGGGCAGGTTCAGGTGGGGCACCCCTAACCCGCCCCGCCACTCCCGTGCCCCGCCTCTCCTTAGACGGGGCGGGGCCTGCCCCGTTTCTTGCCCCTTTTGTTTAAATTAAAATAAAAATTCAAAATTTTAAAATCCAAATCAAATAATACTCAAACTAACAAGAAACAAACAATGTCCAAAATTTAACATTTACAATTTGGCAACTCCATGTTTATGCAAATTTCTATGTGTTATTTAACTGTAAAATACATTTTACAATTTGCAAAACTAGTCAAAATCAAAAACTTGTGGTTGTAAAGCATAAACCCTATTGATTAAATGCCTCACGTGTACCTTCGTCCTTAAAACACAGCTCGGTAGCACTCTTGCAGATAATTGCTTATCATTTCATACTTTTAAATTTTTATAGAATAAAGAAGTCATACTATTGGTCTCATCAAGTAAATCAAAGGTCATTCCTGATAATCGCTTATACACTTAGAATGGATCATATAACTTAAGTACGAAGATAATTGGAGGAAAAACTTTATAGGATGTTAGATAGTAAAACAAAAAAACAAACTTTTTAGGAAATAACATATAGAGCATGTTTATGCACTTATATACATTTGACTTCAGGCCTTCGTGTTGGACGATTATTTGACTTTAGTCCTCCGTGTTCCCTCTCCTAATGAAGTGAACATCCTTGGTTGAGGTGGCTCCTTCGGGGTGTATACACTTCGGTAGGAGTGAAAATGTAAGAGAACACTGTACCTGCACCTCTCCTAATGAGGTGGGTTCGTTTGAGAACAATGCAGAAACGAAAGCAAGTCCATTTAATTGTCAACAATATTTACATGATAATACGATTTTCCTACTGATAATACTTTCTCAAGTGTTCGACGTTTAAGGAATGAGGCATCACTTTGCCTTCCAGACTTTCGATTTTGTATGTGCCGGGTCGTATCTCTTCGGTGACACGATATAGGCCTTCCTAGCTTGGCCCTAATGTTCCTGTTCTCGGTTCTTTCAATGATGGGAATATTTTATGGAGCACTAGATCGTCGATACGAAAAGCCCTTTTCTTCACCTTGGCATTGTAGTAGTGCAACATCTTGTGTTGGTAGAAGGGGAGCTTGACTTGGGAACCATCTCTCTTTTCTTCAAAGAGTTCAAGCTCAAAACCTTCTTGGTTCATCGTTCTATATTCCATTGAAGTGGATGCGATGAGGTGAGGGCACTCCAACCTCCACTGGATTCATGACTTCGGCCCCGTACATTATAGAGAATGGGGTCTTTCCGATTTCAGTCCTGCAGGTCATCGTATGGCCCAAAGAACTTGGGGGAGTTCATCAATCCATGCCCCTTTTGAAGCATCTAATTTTCTTTTCAGAGTGAGTTTGATGGTTTTGTTGACTGTCTCGACCTGGCCGTTAGATTGGGGGTGGTGAGGTGTTGAGAAATGCTTTTTGATTCCGAGTTCATTACATAGGTCCCTGATTTTCTTGTTATCAAATTGTTTACATTTGTTTGAAACCACGAAGTGGGGTATGTCAAATCTGCATATAATGTTGTTTTAGATGAATTTGGAAGTGTTCACTTCGATAATCTTGGCCAACGGCTTTACTTCGACCCATTTTATAGAGTAATCGCAACAATGGCGAAGTAGGCAATTTCTCTCTCTCTTGGCAATGGACCAATAAAATCGACTTTCCACTTGGCAAATGGCCAAGGGCTTGACACGACCATGAGTTCTTGTGAGGGCTATCTTTGGACATTGGAGAAGCGCTGTCATTTTTCACACTTGCGTACAAACTGAATTGAGTCAATTTTCATGGTAGGCCAGTAGTATCCCTGTCTGATTACCTTGTGAGCTAGTGCTGGCCCTTCAGAATGATTGCCACAAATCCCCTCATGAATCTCTCTCAGAATGTAATTCGCCTCCTCACCTCCTATGCATCTGATGAGAGGTGATGAGAAACCTTGCTTGTATAGCACATCATCCTGTAGAACGAAGTGAGCAACTCTCCTCCGAATTCGACGGGCTTCAGCTTCGTTGTTTGGTATAATTTGTTCTTTATGAAAACCTATAATCGGTTGCATCCACAGTGGGTGTCTTCTGTCCAAATAACCTCTTATCTCCTTATAATGGAAGGTTCATCAAGATGTTCTATGGGTACCACCTTAAGAAGTTCGAAATCCTTACCGCGGCCAATTTTGACAAAGCATTAGCGTGGGAGTTCTCCAGGCGAGATATTTGTGTCAGTTCAAACCTTTCGAAGTTGGGGAGGAATTCCATGACTAGTTTTAGATAGGCTGCCATGTGCTTGTCTCTAGCTACAAAGTTACCGTTAACCTGCTTCACTACTAATTGCGAATCACTATTGACGGTTAACCTCTTTACTTGTAATTCTTTAGCTAGACAAAGGCCGGTTAAGCGTGCCTCATACTCTACTACATTGTTAGATGCACAGTTAAGCTTATGTCTCTTCAGACTCTCTAAGACTATTTCCACTTCTAAACTGACCTCTCCATACGATTCATCTACAAAGAGGTTCCAGGTGGGATACTCCACCGGTTCTATGCTCATTTCAATTTCAGGGGTCTTGGCGAATTCAGCCACAAAACCAGCTAGGGCCTGGCCCTTGATTGCAGCCCTGGGTTGTTACACTATATCAAACTCACTGAGCTCTACCGTCCACTTCAATAGCCTCCCCGATGCATCTGGTTTCTGAAGGATTTTCTTTAGGGAGAAACTTGTCAATACATGAATGCTGTGATCCTGAAAATATGGTCTCAACTTTCGAGAAGCGGTGATCATGGAGGGTGCGGGCTTCTCCTTGTCTGGATAGCACACTTTCGCTAGTAACAAGGCTTTGCTTATGTAGTAAATGGATAACTGATGCTTCCCATATTCCCTTATGAGAATCAAATTGATGGCATCATTGGATACAGCTAGGTAGAAGAGCAGTGGTTCGCCCACCTTTGGTTTAGACAGGAGGGGAGCTTGTCCAAGGTAACTTTTCAATGTCTGGAGAGCCTCCTCACACTCCGACGTCCATTGAAATCTTTTCCCTCATTTGAGAATTTTAAAGAAGAGAAGGTACTTCTCAATGGCTTTGGATATGAAGTGGTTGAGTGCGGCTACCCTGTTAGTGAGCCGTTGCACATCTTTTGGCTTCTGAGGTGACCTCATTTCAATCAAAGCTTTGATCTTCTCCAAATTTGCCTGAATTCCTCGCTGATTTACAATGTACCCTAGGAACTTACCGGATGCTACACCAAATGTACATTTGAGAGGGTTCAATCACATCTGATATCTCCTCAGAATCTGGAAGGCCTCATCCAAGTGTTTCACATACTCCTTAGCTCGGAGGCTCTTAACCAGCATATCGTCAACATAGACTACCATCGTTTTGCCAAGTTGATCAACGAACATCTTGTCCAGCCTTTGATAGGTGTCTCTAGCATTTTTCAACCTAAAGGGCATCACCTTGTAATAGTATAGTCCTCTATCCATGATAAAATAAGTGTTGTCCTTGTCTCTCGAATTCATGGGGATTCAATTTTAACCCGAATAAGCATCCATGAAACTTAAAAACTTGTGTCCAGCTGTTGAGTCTACCAATTGGTCTATTCAATGAAGTGGGAAGCTATCTTTCAGACAGGCTTGGTTAAGGTTGGAGAAGTCAATGCACACCCTCCACTTGCCATTCTGTTTCTTCACCAGCATGGGATTGGATACCCACCTCGAATAGGCGGCCTCCCAAATAAAGCCATTGCTGATTAATTTCTCAACTTCTTCCTTTAGAGCCCCATACCTTTCCGCATTCAAGGTTCTTCTCTTCTACCTGTACAGGGTCTGACTTAGGTCGATTTGCAGATGATGTCAACTGACCTTCGGGTCTATCCCAACCATGTCCTCATGCTTCCATGCAAAGACGTCTGAGTTCTTGCAAAGAAAGTCCTTCAGTTATTTCTTCGCTCCCTCTTCCAAATCCTTTTCTACCTGCAGGACTTTTGAAGCATCTTGATGGTCAACTGGGAAGCTTTCCAGTTCTACCGTAGGGGTGACTTGTGATTTGGATTTGATAATGTGAGGATCTAGTTCGTCCAAGGCCACCTTTTTAGGCGGTCCTTCGCGAAAGCCTCCACCATCTTGAAATCTTCCCCTTGTGCAGGGGATTGCCCTTCTTCAAGGGCTTTGGACATCTCAATATCAAGAAGTACCATGTTAACTCCCCGTGGCTCAGCCTTTCTCAAGAAATTGATCTAACACTCTTTTGAGCCCATCTGATTGCCTCAGACGGTGCCTATTAGATGTTCAGTGGAGAATTTCATACAAAGGTGATGGATGGAGGTGAGTGTCCATAGCTCCTTCAAGGCAGGTCTTCCTAGGACTCACTGGTATGTAGACCGGAACTCGACTTTTAAGAACTCTATCAAGTGGTGTGCTACTAGGGGTGTGGCCCCCATTTCAACAGCTAGGGTGATCTTTCCCCTTAGGATAATGCTATCCCCTGTTAACCTATACAATGGGGATGTCATAGGGATGGGCTCATGGTCTACCGCTATTTTGCCATAAACAGAATCGAATAGAATATTGACCAAACTCTCGTTGTCTACTAGCATGCGCTTCAATCCATTTTGAGCCCCAACAATTCTCACTACTAGTGCGTCGCAGTGGGGATAGTGTACGTCCATCGCATCTTCCTGGGTGAATGTGATAGGCTCTACAGATCTCGTCCTTTGGGATTGACTTAGTATATAGTTGGCCATAGGTGGGTCTTTGGCCTTTTCTGGTGTAGTTCCTTTGTACATTTCTGGACTCACCTCCTACATGCCCCCCTCCCCTCCCAAATGAATGTGTCGATTTCTCGAATGGGCTAACGTTCATTCGTGGTGGTCTGGTCTTTCTTGGGTCATTGGCTGCTCCTAGGCCTCTCCTCGTCCTCTTCCTATCATACCAAGGCAAATGTCGTCTCATTTCCCCCCATTTCAGGTGAGTTTTGCCTCGAGATTTCATCATGCTGGCGATTCTCCCTAGCACTGTGAGGATTATTTCTCGTGGATCTTGTGGCTTCCCGGCACTCACTTTTGTTATGGCCATAGAAGCGGTGGAATGCGCAATAGGGTTGTGGCTCCTCTCGAGGCCTATTTCTTAGCCCTCAGCTTCTTCATCTATTTCTAGTGGTAGAGGGTTTGCTAGGACCGTTATTTCTAGGTCCAATGTTTACGTATGCCAATGTTGAAACCACATTCAAAGTGGCTGTGGCTAACACTTGTCCAGAAGTAAGGGTTACTGCATGTTCGACATGAGTCCATTGCTGGCTTACGATCTGTGAGGTGCAGCCCCTACCCATCTACCTCTAAGGTGGAGGGAGCCCATATACCGTCCTGTTGCGATGGTCAATCATTTCTTCATTAAAAATTTCAACTTTCAATATCTCTACTAGTTTATCGTAGGTAGATGAGTTTTTACTTTGGACATCTCAAAAAAATAATGTATTCATATCCAGTCCTCTTTTAATCGCTTCTTTATCCATGCCTTGTTTGCAATACGTTATTTCATCAGTAAAATGGGCGAGGTAAATTTTTAGAGCTTTCCTTACTGTTTGTCTAATATCTTAGAGGTGCTGGATTGGTGCTTCTCCTTCCTTCCAAGACAAGTATTGATTTAAAAAGGCCTTATTGAGGTCTGGCCAGCTCCTAATGCTAAGGGGCGTGCCACTGATTGTTGAGTGAAAGGCCCTGCATTTCAGAGCGGACGTGGCGCTTCGAAGACTAATTTGTGTTTTGTATTTGTTGAGGTATTTCTTTGGGTCACCATTTCCTTCATACTTCAGAATTTTAAGGGAAACAAAGTTCTGTGGCATGGGAAAGCTACGAAGTTCCCTAGAGAATGGGAGGTTGCATCATCGTCATCCAACTCGTAAGATCGGCACGGCTCCACCTCGATTCTCCCAATCCACCAGGTTCCGCCTTTCTCGTATATTCCTAGGCAGAGGGGCTTGAGCTTGGCTTTGCACACGTTCCTACGAGCGAACTATTTAATGGGTAGTCTAATCCCTATTTCTAGGTATTCGCCTAATTCAATCAATCACACTTGCAGACCTCGGAAGCCTCTCCTCATAGTCCAGAGGGAAGTTATTTCTTCCAACTTGGGCGTCATCACCTAGGGAGATCGTGTAGTTGGAGGTGTCCATTCACACCCCCTTTTCAACCGGAACTTCTCTTTGTTGACTTGAATGAGTTCTCTGGCTCGATTATGCTTCAATTCTTCGGTTGCGAACTGATTGTGTGGAATTTTGATGGGCTTGGAAGCCGCCCGGATTCTGTACCTACATGAGGAGTTCTTGCATGGCAGCATTTTGGGCTACGATGTTCCTCATGTGAATGGCAGTTAGTCATGCAGTTCTTCCATCCCTGGGACACCGATGATGGGGTCGTTGGTGTGTAAAATTATTCCGAATGTTCTCTTCTTCAGAGACCTCTCTTACCCTTCTCGAATTCACCTCTTCTTTGCTAGAGTTCATCAGTTCGGAGTTATCAATTCTCTTCTTCTAGACAATGAAGATAGTTTACAGCTTGTTCTTTTTTAAGAACAAATCCATTTCTCATGGGGGAATATCAACCAAATATTCTGATAAGGTTTTTCTTTCATGGGGATAATCATGGTTAGAGTGACATTCTCATGGACCGCGTCAATCTGTTGACCTCGAAAAATGGTTCCGACACGTGGCCAACAGAATAATTCTTCACATATACTCCTCCCTGCGCATGGTAGCATACCGTTAGTCACTCGTGGCCTTTGTTGACGGGGATGGAAGCGGCTACAAGCACTCCGATGATCAAGTCAATATTTCAGTCAACCGAAAAGTGTTGTCCGACGATGAAGTGCACTGAGACGTGGTTGAGAATGTGTATAAATATAGTAAAAAGCTTCTTAGAGTTAAAAAGACCAGAATGCAAAGATTGAAATGGGAACTCCCTACTTACCATTGGACAGGGGGATACGTGGCTTCAGATCCCAATCGAGTCATCTTTTCATAAATGTTAATCAATCAATCCGTAAGTTGGCGGGCATTAAATGATTTTTAACACAACAACTGAGTTGACCATTTGTAGCCTGCCACACATTCCATCAATCAGTCAATGATAGATTTCCTCACAAAAGATTTTGATAGAGGTTTGGTGAGGAGGATTGCGTAACGTAATGAATGCGGAGTGTGGGTATTTGCATCCACCCTGAATGGCGGATGAGTTCGGTTCTTCTACAAGATGGGGCGTTAGTATTTTAGTTCGAATTTATGGGATTAGTTTGTCCACGTTGATCCAGTTTATCTGCCCATGATGACTCCATATCAATTCGAACAACAAGTGACGGATGAGGTGAATGGACGAGGTGAAGGGCCTCAAAAGGCCCATCACACATTACATTCATCCTTTTCCTGAATATCTCTCTGGAGAAAGAGCAAAAGAGGGGGGCAGTTCGGAGAAAATATAGGTAGAGGCTATAGGGATTGGATAATTAGGCAACTGACTCGTTGAATTTATTTTGTTATTATATTTGGACAATGATATAATTCTGCATTGAAATGTAAAGGCTACTGACTATTCCCTCACCCCAACTCCTTTAAGAAAATTGATTTTAATCAATTTTAAATGATTATTTAAGTAAAAACCATTATTTGGTGAATGAGAAAATAAGCAAAATTTAAGTCATTTAAATAAGTGAAATAATTGTAAAATTATGACGAATATTATGGAATATTATAGCAATTATTTGGATGAAAAGTTGTATCTTTTTGAAATGACACATCTTTATGTATTTTCTAACAAGACATTTCTAAAAAAGACATGTCTTTTCATTAGGTTGTGTCTTTTGAGACACAACTTTCCAACAACTATATATGGATTTTCCATGTGTTTGGATTTTCATTCATGATTGTATTATCATGTTAATCCATATTCACTTCAAAATAATTTTGCATTTATTTGGAGTCGAGTTTCATATGAAAAAGGTTCAAAAATACAAGTTCATTGGTCTTAATTTGGAGTGTTTCTACGGCGAGACGTGATTGTTGTATCTTAAAAGATGAATGCCAAAAAATGGTTAGAACTCATGTGAGGCATTATCGTAAAGGAGAAAGAGTTGAACTCTTGCCTCGACCAAATTCATATTATGCATTTCTCGTTTTAGTTTATGTATTCAGTTTCCGTAAATCTAAATTATGTCTACCTTTATGCACGTAAAATGTATGTTATCACAATATAATTTATGCACATCAATTTTTCCCAACAACATTTGTGCGTAGGAGGTGGTCCTAGAGTAAGAAATCCCTCCACCAAATTGGCCGATATCATTCATCACAAACTCCTAGGTGAACAATTATTACTCTCCTCCTTTGGGTGACATTAGTTTCTGTATTTGAAACACTGGTTTTACGAGCTCTGGCGCCATTTTCTTCCCCCAACATTACCAGAATTTGTAAATTTTCTCTTTAGTATGTTATGGTGAGACTCGTTAGTACACTATTTGTTCATCTATATGGGGTTAATAATGATGCATATGAAGGAATTACATATGCTTCAAAGCTCATGGAAATTGTTTTGTATTATATAATCCACACTTATGATATGTGCTTTCATACTTTACATTTGAAATGCTACCGAATATGTTAAAGAAACAAATATTTGTTCATATATCTTAAATGTCATATTTTAGATTATTGCCTCAATTATATAAATTTCAAATGGTAAATGATTCTTCTGCATGACTTGTGTACAATCTTTTTANGATTCTTCTGCATGACTTGTGTACAATCTTTTTAAATAAGTGATGGTAGCCTATCGAAAGATGTTTGTTTTCTATAAGTGTTTTGAATGACTCAAAGAACAATTAAGGTATTATACAAATTTTTTGTTATCTCTGAATAATTATAATGACAAAATTGATGTTTAATCTCGTCAAAATATAGATATTGTTTCATGATGTTGGAATCATATGTGTCCATGAAGCAGGAGAAAATGTATGTTAAAGTGTTAAGTGTGATTGAGATAATATGATTCCATCGATGTTCTAAGAATTTTAATTCCTAATATAACATTGGCTATTCCTAAATCCTTCATTTCAAACTTACTTGTTAACATCCGTTTAGTAGTTTGAATTATGGTATCATTGTTACCCACAATTAGCATGTCGTATACAAGATTCTTCTGCATGACTTGTGTACAGTCTTTTTAAATAAGTGATGGTAGCCTATCGAAAGATGTTTGTTTTCTATAAGTGTTTTGAATGACTCAAAGAAAAATCAAGGTATTATCCAAATTTTTTGTTATCTCTGAATAATTATAATGACAAAATTGATGTTTAATCTCGTCAAAATATAGATATTGTTTCATGATGTTGGAATCATATGTGTCCATGAAGCAAGAGAAAATGTATGTTAAAGTGTTAAGTGTGATTGAGATAATATGATTCCATCGATGTTCTAAGAATTTTAATTCCTAATATAACATTGGCTATCCCTAAATCCTTTATTTCAAACTTACTTGTTAACATCCTT
>CAIGRP010034073.1:0-15742 GCA_903798385.1 Fraxinus cuspidata
CCTAGCCTTTGGATCGAGAATCATTCAATCTAAGCCATCCAAACTTAGATCCAATCTAAGCCATAGAATTTAAACAGTTTATGATATCAACGCCTCAGGATTGCTCGTATCGTCCACGCTCTAGGCTTCGCGCGTGAGTTTCTTAATATAAATAAGCACGTAATGGGTAAACATTTCGTATTTAATATAGCAGCCGTACATGTATTGGAAGTTGTATTGTTACAGCTGCTTTATCTCGAAACTATGCAGCAACCATCAAATCTTGCACGCGAATATCGCAACCAGGCATCAGCTTCGGCTCCAAAACAAATTCAGTCATCTCAAGTATTTGAGCCTCGGCAACCATACAGGTATCAGTCTCGGCTCCAAAACAAATTCAGTCATCTCAAGTATTTGAGCCTCGGTAACCATACAGGTATCAGCCTCGGCTCCAAAACAAATTCAGTCATCTTAAGTATTTGAGCTTCGGCAACCATACAGGTATCAGCCTCGGCTCCAAAACAAATTCAACCATCTCAAGTGTTGGGTACTTCTGAAAACGTCATCGCACATGGACTTGGGGGAATATTGTTGTGACTAAAAACTAGGGGGCTGCCACCCGACTGAAGCTGTGGGGCCATTTGTAATCAAGTCGCTTCGGCTCCTTTTACGCTAGCCGAGGCCCCCTGTCCGAGGCCCTTTGTCCGAGGCACCTTATACTTTTAAGGCCCTGCTCTCCAGCAACCCACATGCAAAGATTGAACTCATGATGAAGATCTTTTACGAATGATTGATGTGACCTTTGTGAAAAGTGTACGTGTCATGTTTTGTCAATGTAAGAACATTAAATGCTTAGAAGGGCTAGGCAGGTCAATTGGGTGGCTAGGATTTGATGCATTGGATTAGGAGATGAGGACATGTGTAAGTTGATCCAAAGGTCATCATTCTATTTGTAACACTATAAATACCCCCACCATGTAACAATGAAGGGCTAATGCAAATTCATACACTTGGAACAATATTTTACTCTCAAACTTGTAGCTTATTCTTATTTAGTTCTACACAATTGGTTCTTATTATATAATCATGTCACGAATACTTCGCCGGAGTCTGAACGAAAACGTCTCATGTCGTTGAGTTGTTCCCACGTCCAATTTCGGAGCGATCGATACCATTAATCTATCTTTACGTGCCGAAACTTGGCTTACGTGTGCGCGAGTGGGCCCGACATCTGTTGGCAAAATTTTTTGAAGTCGACAACAAGTATGTACACAATTTGAGTTGTTGGTTAAATGGATGAGTCGGAACGGTTGAATCGAAGAAGGGTAACTAATGGCATTAATTTGTTTCACTGTCTCACCTGTGATTATATTTAACTTCAATGAGATGTTTGTATGTTAAATTTAAATTGAACATGATAAAGTAAGAGCATTTTCAAGAGCTTAAGAATTTTATACATATCATTTTAAAATTTAGAAACCGAAAATAAATTTTAATTCACTTTAGACACAATTAAACAAGAAACTGTTTGATATGATTTTTGTTTCTTGTAGAAAGTTGCCTCGGAAAGCTACCTTAGGGGAGTTATTATTAAATGTTCTTTTAGCTAAATAAAGTATATTCAGAAAATTATTCAAACATATTCAAAAACAGCTTTTTAACTTCAGAAGTAGCTTTTAATTTTGCAAAAATCCTGTCAAATGCGGTCAATACTCGACTTAAATTTTATACTCGTAACTTGTGAAATCTAAAAATTTTAAATTTTTTAGTTCTTGTTTGATCCTCATTATTTCTAAAACACATTTTTTTCTTTTCCTTCTTTACAATCACACTTTCTTCAATAAAATAATATTACGCACAAATTCAAATCTTTTCCTTAGTTGTTAACCACATATTCTCCATTAATCTACTATTTCAAAATGCATTCTTACAAGCTTAAACATGTTCTTAATTACAAGTCTAATAGCTTAAATAAATCTTTTTTTTTTATATTGATGGTTAACCATACATTCTCCATTAATCTTTTTTATTGTGTGAATGTGTGATGAGTATGAGAAATAAAAAGTTTTAAAATAAAGAGAGAGAAACAATGGCTAATTTTGGGATAAAGGTATATTTGATCTCTAATCTTATATAAACTTATATTATGATGAAATAGTCTTAAGTTTAATTTTTTAAAATGGCACCGGACATCTCAATGTTTGACAAAATAGATTTGATGGGTCTCTGATGACAATATTCATCCATTTGAGTCGTTAATGTCACATAAAATGAAAAAATTGCCCGCTCTTTTAAATAAATAAAAAAACCATCGTTTGTCTTTTATTTTTATGTTTATATAAAGGGGAGGGCAATTTCGTCTTGTTATCCAACCTTAACGATTGAAATCAATGGATTCTGTCATCAAGGACCTACCATGCATATTTCTTCAAACGTTAGGATGTCTCGTGTCATATTTAAAGTTTAGGGGTATTACTTTGTTTGGAAAGTTAAGGTCCAAATATGCTATAATCCCTTTAAATTATGAAATATTATTTTTCAAGTGAGCAACAAAACATTAAAATCATGTTTGATTTTAAATCTCTATCAGTTTACAAAAATAACAATTTGAGTGAGTCACTAATTTTAAAATTCATGTTTTTCCAAGCTTATTTTTAATAATTTTTTTCATAGAGTTCATAACTTTTCAACTGCACATTTTATCAATTTTTATCAAAATTTATTTAATTTTTATCCAATCCAAACATATGTAATTTGGTTTAATTTATGAAATTTTAAACCTTAAATATAGAAGTACGAGTAGTATTATATGAAGAAAATTATAATTTTATAAATAACTTTAAAATGTCTTAACTTTTTGTTAATTTTATTACAAAAAAATAACTTTTATCTCGTATAAACTGTTTAAGATTAGCCAAACATTTAAAAATTTACCTATTCTAAATCTATATTTTAAAATTCTATCTAAATCCTCTCTCTATCTCCATCTCTACTACTACAAGTGGCATAGTTAAAATTGCTTTACAAAAAGGCAAATATCAAATTGTAATTTAAGCTACATTTTAATGATTTATTCAATAACTAAATCTTAAATGTACACAAAATGGGATCAAGATTACACAACTGAAAATGAATCATTATGTATTACTGGTTGCATGCACAACACAGATTCTGCTCAACTATGTTTGAGAGACAAATTACCTTATCTGGGCATATGTTTTGCAACAGACATTATAAATCTTATCAAGAAACATTTCTCAATAGAATAAATTGAAAAGCATTAAGGATTGGAAGGATTATTAGCTGTATGTGGATAGAAGGATTCATAGGTCTCGACTCGCCTCTTCGAATCTGGAAGCTCCAGTTCTTCCACAAAACCTTTTGTCATCTTCAAAAAATCCTCCTTGTGCAATTGTTTCCATATCTAATACAATTACGACATATAACAAGAGGTTAGGGAAGAGTGACAATATGGCCAGTTTTCAAGATTAAAAGATAAATTCTAGAAAGAACTTATTAATTCTAGAAAGATAAAAAAACTTATTATTTACATATTTCGTATAACTTACGACTACTACTTAGTATCCACACATTTCGTAGGATCAACAGCTTAAGATCTACAAAAACTTTACCAAACACACTCTAAGCTTACATATCCCAGCGTGGACTTGTACTTTCAAAAATGATGGTAAAATATAGGAACTTAAACTAAATAGACACTTCGATATGAACAACGACTGTTATTCTTTTGTTAGATTAAAAGGAAAACAAGTAGAATGGAAGACGTGTTAAATACAAAGCCACCGGCCATTACAATCAGAATATCTGGGAACCAGTTTGATTCTAGCCTAATAAACATACATTCAAAAAAGGAGATGAAACCCAGTCAACAGGTCAGCATTAAAAACATCAGTTAAAAGGCAGCAAGGACTTAATACAAGTTTCCAGGGGAATAAAAAGCAGCAGAACAGGAAAACTTGCTTATCACCATGGAAATTTGAATCAATACTTCCAAATCTCTGGATGCTAAAGAAGTTTCTCGCAAGAACCATTACCATACTCTTATCTATGCCATTCAAAGAATTATTTGCCTAGTTAAATCTATCATGTATTGTTTATTGTTCTAGGTAAATCTTCTCATAACCATTTCCAAACTATGTCATGTGCAGATCCCTGGCAACTCCTGACCATAGTTTGGCGATTGGGACTTTCCTTCACCTCTTCCCTCTCCCCAGCCTTCAAGTTCCAATTTATTAAGGGAAAAAAGAATCATCCTCAAATGTAAGATATTAAGATATCCCAAAAGAAAATTATAAACTTTAAAATCGATGATATCTCTTGAAATATTTGATCAGAGATCATGAAGAGGTCTCTCTACCTGTTATTATAAAGCAAGGAGACAGTGTGCAGCATGCTCTACATTTTTTTTAGTGAACGTGCCATAGCTTCCTCATTTTTTTTTTTAGACGAAGAAAGAAATTCTATTTTAGGTTTAGATAAATATCTAATGCATTCCGTGACCAAAGAAGTCATTTTTGGAGGAGAAACTATGCATTTTTTGGAATCGCGTGCTCCCTGTTTAGAACCTCTAAGAGGTCTGATTGGACTTGACTAGGCTGAAAAAAGACACACAATCTTGGCAAGAACGGCGATCCACATAATCTAGACAATTGTTATTATATAGCGAATTAATATAATTAAGTATGAATAATTTACTCAAAAAAGCACTCATGTTAGTGTGCCTCAAAAACATATTGTTCTTTTGTGGTTTAATACCCACTGAGCTGTATAGTTGTCTTTGTTTGCATACAACTGTTCTGTACATTAGGCTTATGCAGGGCTTCACATATACCGCTGAAACCGTGATTGCGCTTTTAGAGTATTTTTGTTTTGAATCATAGCACGGGGGGGGGGGGGGGGTTGGAATTTGAATAACTGGCAAACCCAAGGAATGGAAGTGAACTGACCTCCATCAGAATTTTGAAGTACTTACAGTTAACTATGAATTAAAAATCCCACCACAAGAATACTAAGTAAAATAAAGAAATCAAGAATGTTATCATCGATATAAAATGAAAATAACGTTGTCATCATGTGCTTTGCGTGACTTGAACTTTCCAAACACACTTCACTTCAAAATTTTGAGTAACAAATTAACCAGAGACTACATATAATATTCTATCAAAATGATAAGAGACTCCTGGTTTACAGAAGTGATGTGATCTTAGTATAATTAATTTAGAAGAGAGAATGGTAGACTAAAACTGACATGAGCTTGTGGTAGCTAAATATCTAGGTGCTTTGGACCTTCTAACAAAAGTAGCAATTCTTAGGAAATTATTGTGATGAAGCTAGTGAAAGAAACCTGAATGGATATGAATTTCTGTGTGGAATGTATGGAATTACAAACTGAATGAAAGGAAATACAATAGTTTGCAGAGCATTCGAGAGGCTCTACATCGAGAGGCTCTACTTCTCTCCCAAGATATCCAAATTCTCCTCCCCTTGTCTAACCTACCTTCTCTTATTTATTCTTGGCACCAACTACTTCCTAATGGAAATACCAGACTACTTTACTGTAACTACTTCATGTAACCACTATCCTCACGTAACTACTTCCTATAACCACTAGTAGAACTTTTGGAACTGAGCACCTGGAGCAACTGATTCCCTTTGACGTAATATTATACGCTTATCAATACCGTGCCCTAAAGAATCACCTCGTCCATAAGGTGATTTATGGGAAGTTGGTGCTGCAATATTATACAGGATAACAACCTTTTCACATAGTTGCCCATAAATTTGACTTCTATGCTGGATGATTAAAAAATTGATTCCTATTAAAAGAATGAAATTATATTCCAAAAATTTGTTTTACAGCGCACAAATTCCTCTTGCATCGTGGCTGCCCCATTCCCTCCTTCGACTCCCTCTACATCTGATTCCTCCACTTTGTCATCCTCCACCAGAATTGTTACTGTCCACCAAACATTGCAATCCTTTATTTTTATTGGGATGCCCGATTGGGTTCTTCTAACTACCTGTTGTATAATCGTTTCTTTAGCTGCATTGGCATAATTGCACCGAGAAGCGGCTTGAAGGAATTATTGAAAGAAGAAAGCAGGCATGCATAGTGAATGGGTATTGGTTCTCATTGGGCTTGTTTTAATAGTAGTTGCCTTCTATCGGTTGGTCCGTCTCAAAACCAAGCCCACAGGGTTTACCATATGAATTTTAGCCTTATATTCCAGCCCATTGACATAGTTCTCTTGCCCTTTGTTCCATCTTCTCCTGATTCAACCCATGATGCCATTGGCTGTCTCAGGGAGTTGCCTCGCAGCATGGAATGTTATTTCTTCTTCCTCTAGCATGGAAGAATTGGTTCAGCATCAACTCTAGTCTTCTTTCGACGTCAAAAAACTGTAAGCTTTGCAAAGAAACATATATACACAGGAAATATGGCAAATTTCATTGAGAGGAATCAGCAAAGAAAAGAAAAACAGGTCAACAAATAGAGATCTCTTCCTCGATGTGCTCCAACCTCTTCTCCACCTCTGTTGATGGCAATGGAGACACGTGCAATTGACACTGCTGTTCTTCCACTTCTATCTCTGAGTTCACCACCTCCCAATGCTGGCATGCTGGAAATTCTTCACCAATGGAGACCTCATTCATATGATAGAGCCAACGTCAAAATAAAGGTTCTCCCAATTGGCACGATGTAAACTCTCTGTGTCAAATTCATTTCCATTGTTTTTTGAATTGCACTTTAGTTGCAAGCTGTCTTTGTTATGCTAATTCCTAACAATGATATCATAGCCTTGCATTTTCAGAATATATTTCACATATACAATATTGTTCATGTGCAATGGGGGAGCTAATCCTAGAAAAAAAGGCAGTTCATGATAAAAACAGTGGCAGCAAGGTTCAAGATTGAGAAGTTCAACCAGAGCAATTTTTCCGTGTGGAAACTAAAAATGATGGCTATTTTGAGGAATGACAATTGCTTAGCAACAAGTGGAATAAAACTTCCAGTTCCCGATATGACTGACAACAAGTGGAAAGAGACAGATAGAAATGTTGTTGCCAACTTACATATGCGTTGGAAGATTCAATTCTACTAAATTTTACAAGGCCAGGTCACTTTATAAATAAGATATTCTAACAGAGGACGTCCTATACTCTTCAAATGGTAGAACCTATGGCGGTGACAGGTCACACCATTGCCCTCAATACCTTGTTTTATCAACTTATAACGTTAGGCTATACAATATGAGATGATGAACATGCAGGGATTCTCCTTTAAACCTCACATTCTCCCACTCAATCAGTAGTGATCCTTCTATTCTTCCTAAACTTGCAAGATTCATGTTGCTTGTGTACAAGGCCATGAGAGGATCTACATTATATGAAATTAAGAATATTGATTGGCTTGGTTACTACAAAAGTTAACCAAATGGAGCGACGAAAAGGATCGTTATAGCCAACCCCAAATATATTGAGAATAAGGATTAGTTTGTTGTTGAAGCTTTTTGTCAAAAAGAAGAAAATGATTGAGCACAATATCATACAGTGGTTTCTAGGTTCTAGAGAAACTTTGAATTTTTGTATAGCAAGAAAAAAAAAATAAAAAATAAAAAATTACCAGTAATTATTGGTGTTCTACGAAAAAGAAGAAAACTTACCTCAAAATCCCATTCACCATATAAGTTTGGATCAGTCTTGTTTTCCCAAACATAAGTGTGGGCCTGCAACTTCTCAGAATTATCCTGCAAATTTCAAGACAACTACTAATTATATTCGGATTCTTAGTAAGGTATCAAAAGCTGAGTGCTAACTATACCTGCTCACTTTTTAGTTTTACCAAAAACACAATAGAGACGCATGTGTACGTGTGAATAATAATCCAACGTGTAAAGAGAAAAGAACATTTGAAATTTAAGCACGCAATTTTTCAACCATAAATTCCTTTGCAGCTATACTTTTTTTATGTCAAGATCCAAACAAATGGTCCTTGATGTGCTACTAGAACAAAGGAGACGAGTCGAATATACAAACCATTAAGAACACATCGACGGTCCTCCTTTCATACTCAACATCCTCAAATTCATCCAGAATATGTAGCTCTGGAGCAGTGATGCCTAAGAGTACCTGCAAATAAATAATAACAAAAGATTAAACAATCAAATAATCCACACTCTTGGATAAGAACCACAAAAGATGGATTTCTCGATTTTATAAGATAATTTTCAATTAAATGATAACAGTTTTAGGACTATAATTATTGATAATCAAAAAGATTTCCACTTTGACCATGTTATATGTATCCCAAGTAATTACCACTCACACAAGCAAACATACAATCGCACAAGAGAAACACCCAGGAACGTGTGGCAATCCTCACACAGGAAGCAATCCGTCTAATTAACTTGTCTAAAAGCTTCGGCGGTATAGAAGGATCAAATTTCTTCACTCAATCTTTTAACATGCTCATTGACGTGCGAGCTGAATTATTTTTTAGAACATGATTTATTACAGATTTTTTTTTGTAAATAGTAGGCAACTCAAAACCTCTACCTTCTAGCTTTCAACATTTTATGGGCTTGAATGCATACACATACTTATGTTTTAGATGAGTGTATATATTTCAATTTTCAAAAATAGATCAAATACGAAAATAAGTTGTAATGTAGAACAAACCTTCCCCGTAACTTTGTTATTTTCAACGGGTACAATTGCAGGGTAAACACGCCCTCTGATGCTAAATCTATGGCTACCAAAAAAATAAATTGTCAACCTCCGCAATTATCTCTACTAAAATTTGTGAAAAAAAAAATGAGACTACAGTTGAAAAAAAGGGAATTATTGAATAATTGAATTGAGTGAGAAAGAGGGACGGACTAGTTCGGAAGGGTGGCAGGGGAAGAGGCGGGGATGCGATTCAAGAGGACTTTAACGACGTCGTCAGCTAGGAGGCTTCCGTACACGAAGACGTTGTGAATGGCGGACTGAGGATTTGCAGTGGATCCCATTGGATTGATAGACAAGATTCTGATTCTCTGTACAGTAGCCTAAATATAGTGCCACAGTACTGTTCTTCTATGGCTTGTTTGGACGCTCTTAGTACAGTGTGAGGCCGGCCCACTTGTTTGGCAAAACTTAAAATTATAATTTGAGCATGTCAATTATTCTTTTTATTCATAAGTTTAGTAGGATTCACTTATTATCCATATAAGTACTTAAAAGTAATACCGAACATGCTATAATACGTGTAGTCCAACCCGAGACATACTCTTTCTTAACGACTTATTTGATTATGTTAGAACATTTTTAAGAGATTCTTTAAAAGTAGAATGCTTTCTATTTTAAAGAGCCAAGCCCAACTCTCTATAATTTGATGCTTCAAAGTTTCCAACTTCCGATGCACACTTTATTGACTTAATTAAATAATATATGCAAATTTCAATATCTCTTCATTGAATCACTGCAACAGCCATTTTTTCAATCCATGTATCTGTTTCAGATGTGCTCTATATACACGTTGCACATATATCTTTTCTTTTTCTACAACATGGATGAAAATCAATATAATGATACAAATGAAAACCCACAGTTTTCAACCCAATATCGATAATCAATTTCATGTGTCAAATACTCCATTGGAACCCAACTCTAAAAGATTAAGAGGTGGAAACCTTACTGTGGAAGAAGATCTTCTCATTGTGTCTGCGTGGCTTAATGTGAGTTTGGATGCACGACATGGAAATCAACAGAAACAAAAGGCTTTTTGGACTCGATTGCGGCAATAATTTCACAAGTACAAGAAATTTGCATCTACACGAACACAAGTTTCTTTGATGAACCGTTGGTCAACCATTCAAGTGGCTACAAATAAATTTTGTGGATGCTATGCCCAGATTGAATCTAGAAACCCAAGTGGTGTTAACGAGTAAGATAAAATATTTATGATAATTTTTATTTTGATATAAATATTATTAATAATTCATATCTAGTTTGATTTTATTTTTTTATTTTGTAGATTGCTAATGCAAAACTCTTGTACCAAGAATTAATTAAAGGCAAACATCCATTCCAATTTGAACATTGCTGGAATTTGCTGAGGTACCAACCAAAGTGGTTGGAAGATTGCCATAATAAAAAATCGATAAGAAATAAAACCATAAGTTCTTCCTCTGATTTCACCTTTGGTTACACAAGAGTTCCAGCTGCATTTGTTTTTTGATACCCAGGTATACATTTTCGGCGACTAATCCTGGGGTCTATGCCTCGGCCCCTCAAGACGCAGACCAAGTAAACCGCAGGATGTGCCCCAAACTGGTAAAGTTCCAGCTGCATTTCTTCTTTGGACAAAGTACGGGTCATGGGTTTCTATGGCAGATTGAATACGAATAAAAAGGGATTGGCTCAATCGGAACCTTCTTCGAAATAAATTTGGAGAATACAGAGGATCCTTTCCAAAGTAGTCATTAAAAAGCTTATGGTGACCAAGAATTCTATTGCGGAATATATATTTAAAACCTTGTATTGAGCCTCGACGTAGTGTCCGTCTCCTTTTATTGAGCAACTCTCCATCTACAAATGCTATTGCCATTTCCAAATCATCATCGGAGTCAGAGTCATCAAGAATCAATTTGATTAATTTACTTGAAGACATATTAAAAAAGGACACAAATGAAAGATAATTTTTTTTTTTCTAAAATGAATAGACCTTGAGTTTGTTTGGAATGACGTGAAAATGAAGACCAGCAGTTGATTTAAAGAAGAAAATGGAGGGAAATGATATAAGTATTGGAGAGAAGATGTAAAAATAAAAGAATGAAAAAAAAAAATACATATTGGGAGCAGTAAAATTAAATGTTAAAAATAAAGAGATTGTTTGAGCACTTTAAAATTTTTGTTCTTTAAATTTATAGATACTCTTTAAATTGTAGAATGTGTTTTTAGAAATAAAGAGTCTCTTGGAGATGCCCTTATAGTATTGTGAGATTGAAAAAATAAAATAGTTTTTTGGAACATAATCCCTTTCTTTTTCGTGTCCTATAATAAAATTTAATCCAAAATAAGTACTTATATAACATTGGATCACGAACGTTTTAAAGTATGTACCGTATACTGAGTGATCAGTTGTGTCAATGTCAATATTAATGTCAATGTTTTTGTCTTAAATCCACTATATTTGCGAACAAGATATTGGTTAGGTCATTCAATTTCCGTGTGAATAATCGATATTGTGGTCGATTCAATTCTGATAATTACACTATCATATTTAGGAGAGAATTTGACATAATTTATTGAAGTGAATAGTCATTTGGTATTTATAGAAGTCTCTAGTTTACGACTGTGAGAAGCAATGACTTGTCTTGTCAAACTACTTTATTTTTCAATAAACGTTACATCGACTTAGATATCTTCTTGTATTCTTATCGGTTGTCAATGTTTTTATGTGCCCAACGCCCAATTGTAAGTTCCTAAATTTAAGGTGGGTCCCACCTTCCTAGCATGTTTGGGAAGCTCTCTTAGGATTAATAGGAACGAATCCACAATCGGATTACAAGTCGGGCTAATACGTAAAAAAATATAAAATTACATATAATTTTTTTTTTTTTTACATAAACTTTTTTTCTACCTAAAAAATTTCAATGGGCTAGGGACTGGGCCGGACTGCCCACATCCATCCCTGAGGGTTAAGACACCTACTACTTGTTGCAATAAATGAATTTTTAGGCTACTTTAGTTCCAAATTGATAGTGTTGAGCTCAGTAACTAATAATATTTGGACTAGTCCTAACAATAGTTCAGAGACATTAGTCCAAGTTTGCCCCTTGATTGTGTCGAGATGTAATGTAGCATTATTTTATGCTTTTCATTTTCCCCCTTTTCTTCAAATCTAGAGCTTCCTCTCAATGAGAAGCAATGTTTTCTTTACCGTAAATCATTTCTCCCAATTACCTGAACGGACCCAAGTATAACTGAACTTCACGAAAAAAAAAAAAAAAAAGACACCGTCTCAAATTGTTCTATATTCTACTGCATCGGTATCGCAAATAGAAAATTAAGGAACAAAAAGCTCGTTTTCAATGGAACATACGACGTAGAAGGAGACCATAGATTCTTATTTATATAATGATATTGTTTCTTATTAGAGTGGTCATTAACACTTCAACACGAATATTAGTCACAATATAATCAATGACTGGCCGATAAAAAATCAAAGAAAATCGTTTTATTTTTATTATTCAAGGCCAGGATCATGACTCGAACATTAGATAGAAATCATTCGATGACTACTATTGATTAATTGAAATACATGTAAAGAATTAGCTATGGGTTAGCCTTGTAGTTAAGAAAGATCATAAACTATCTAGAAGGTTGACTTGTCTAATTATATATTGAAAAATTAATGCAAATTTATTCTGAAAATGTAGTAGAAAGAAATCGATAATGAGTTTGATCGAAACAAGAGTTGTACTCTCTTTCCTTAATATAATTTTGCCCCCTACACAGGTGCCCATGGTTGAATAGCATCGCTTTTCGAGATAACAACACTTCAAATTTTGAGAAATAGTGAAAGAGATAAGAGTTTTGCATTCTCCTATAAAACCAAACTTCAATATGCATAATAATAAATTTGGACAAAGTGCTGATAAATGAAAAGCGGTATCCGCAAATGTAGGGGGCCTCTTTATAGTCTCTGGATAGTTGTCTTGAAAGACATAATTCTAATAAATGACACAATTTTTAGAGAAGTTCGAAAGTCATGACTTTTCTTGATGTAACATGATTTTTCAGTCAAATAGATGCTAGAATTTTGTGTCGTGTGTCAAGTTCGAGTCAATTTTTACGTCCAAGTGTCTTACTTTGTGCTTTAACCTCTCGTTCAATATTCAATATTTAATATTTGATAACCCCTTAGGGGGTGATCGAGTTGATGGAGCAGGTAAACGCGGAGACCGAAGGTCACGAGTTTGAATCATCTACCAACACTTCCTCGGTCGAGCCCGTCGCACCGGACTTGCCTAGTGCGGTTTATCTCTGTTGTGTGGTTTGCGGGCTATTGCACATGGAGCGATGTTTACCAAGTGTATACTCACGAGTAGCAGCTGCGTGTTCCTACGTCATTAAAAAAAAAAAAAAATTCAATATTTGATAAAAATTGGTATACGAAAAGTACCCTTGATGACCGTTCAACCATCAAGGAAAGCTACTTGCTCTCTGATTTTACGTACTTGTCCGATAATAGTTGTTTTCTGACCTAAAACATGAAAATAGGTACATAGACCACCTAGCTTTTATGAGACAATACAACAAGAAAATACGTATTCTCGACCCATTACTTATTGTACTCATTTTTTTAACCTTTTAAAATTGATGAAGAACATATCTTTGGTTAACGAATTTTTCATTTGAATGTTAAATGACTACATGACACATGTAACGTCGTATTAAATAGATAAAGTTATCCAAAAATTATCTCTATTCCAAAATAAACCAAACAATGACATCGAATCTGTTTGACACAACTTTTGAAAATTAGAAATTGCTTCTGATTAAAAATGCTTTTGAATATATTTGAATAATTTTTTTTATCTAACTAGAACTAGAAGAATTTTTAAATAAAATTGACTTAAAACAACTTACTCATTTCCCCTTATTTTAACTTATCCCAACATCATCTAATATCTCGTAGTTATATAACATTCATATAAACATTTACCGTTAGCTAAGAATATAATCGTATGACCTTTGTTTTTGTTTGAGTTCCATTTTGTTGAAAAAATAAAATCAGTAATAGTGATTTTTTTATTTTTTTTAAGAATGTGTATTTGAAAAATACGAAGAAATTTTGAATTTATATGTAAAAGTATTTTTTTTGAAAGAATATATGATTGAAAATAAATTTGACAAACGAGACCTTGTTTGGGGGGGGGGGGTTTTTCTTCTTAACACAGAAAAGGACACCGTGCGGCAATAGTTTGCTTCGCTAGATTACCTTCCGCCTACTCTAGATTGTTTCGGGACGAAAATAAAATTTGATCACAATTTGTAGAAAACTTGCAACATGAAATTAAAAGACATTGAAAACAACTTGATCATTGATTGCTTGAAAACTAGAAATTACAATTGCTGAAAGCAATAAATTACAATGGCTATTGCAGGGGGGCGAACACTAGAAAAGCTTGAAACATGTTTGAAAAACTAATACCCGCTATAATAGAGTTCTGAACAAAAACATAAGCGACGACAGTAGACGTTTAAATGTCGAGGAATCATACTAAAATTTTCTAATTTCCAACTATTTTACAATTGAATTAAAATATTTACAATGTGTGCGTCAAAGGGTTTCGGTGAAGCTACGGTCCTTGACACTTTGTTTTGAACACCAGATTGGAGTCCATTGCACGTGTCTTCTCTAAATAAATGCTGTNTATTTACAATGTGTGCGTCAAAGGGTTTCGGTGAAGCTACGGTCCTTGACACTTTGTTTTGAACACCAGATTGGAGTCCATTGCACGTGTCTTCTCTAAATAAATGCTGTACCTATTAGATTGCATGACATAGAGACGTGTGCCGGTGTACATATCTCAACAACTCTTTCGGTAGGTCCACCGCTTATCAATAAATTTACACGCTAGTGATATAAATTGTTTGTTTACATAAAAATCTTCTAAGTTGATTTTGAACATAATCAATATAATTTGTTTTGACCGACCAACATAATTTTAGCATGAAAATTTACCTCGTAACCATGCGGAGATGGATATGAGTAGTCATCACTTGGGGAAAAAATATCATTAATTTATTTGTCTTTCAATTCATTCTCATTGAATAGTCAATTTTTAAGCAAGGTGTGAAACAAGAATGGTAGCTAGTTCTTTCTATTAATTTAACATATGCTTATTCTGTTGATATTACTTCTACAATTACCTCTTTAGAAGTCGACTACTCGATGAGAGATCATTACACTCAACGTTGCAAATAGTTATATTTATATTAGTGAATTATATATAGGCTAACATAAAAAGACAAAATTGGGAATTTGTTGAGAATTCTTACATTTATTTGGAAGCTACTTATATCATATGAGCCAAGCCAAATTAATCAAGCACTTTCTGCATAATTAACTTTGTGCTTCGCACATTACTTAAAGCGTTTTGATTAGATAAATTTACAGGCAAAGTTCTATATGATAGTAATGATCTATTTGATGTGACTTTTGATTTTACTTTTTGTAAAAAAGTGAAGTTGAAGGAGCTATTTAAGATAATTTTCATAAAAACTCTTTTAAAAATAGTTTTTTTTTTTATCTCATAAACATATTTTTGCTTTCCAAAAGACGGCGAACTTCAAGATTCTCTTCTTCAAACTTGACTACCAAGTTCGAGGGTATTACCGTCATTGAAAACAATTATAAAGAAATGGATAGGCATAAATTTTCAGCCTCAGTTTGAGCTAGATTCTTATTTTTATTTTCATTTTTCTACTCATTTTTAAAAAATAATTATTTTACTTCACATTAATAAGCATATGTTTGATACTCATTAAAATTCTCATTCTCATTCTTCTACTAATTTTTAACCACATATTCTTCAATAAAATAATATTTTCCATCACATCAATAACTTTTCTTTTTTTTCAACCACGCATTTTTCATCAATCTACTATTTCAGAATACATTCTTCCAAAATAATGTGGTCAAACACACCCTAACTTTTTTTATAATAATATACTATTGTCACTTTAC
>CAIGRP010034102.1:0-15897 GCA_903798385.1 Fraxinus cuspidata
TCTTTTAGAAACCTTGTGTAATTTGCAATATGTTGAATGACGCCAATAAAGGGAATGTTGATGTGAAGTTGTTTGAGGGCATCCAAGAACTTATTGAATTGTTTGTCCAGCTTATTGTTCTGCAACATTTGAAGGAATGTGACTAGATGTGTACGTTTATTGATAGGGGCAGTTACCTTAACCAGTTGACTGTCTTAATTTTCCTCTTTTATAACATTTGTTGATTCTTCATATTGAAATACTTATTCCTCAGCCATAGTAGGTATTTGATTCTCCTCGATCCCTTTTTTCTTCACTGTGATTTCTGGCAGCTGAACTCCACTTCTAGTTGTGATGGTCTGGACTAGTTCCTCTTTTGGCTTCCGTTGAAGTCTTTGAGGGGATGGAATAGGTGGCACATATGCTCGAACAGGGTTTGTATGCTTAATTTCTGGTGTCTCAATAATTGCATAGTTCACAGCTTCTATTGCTAATACCTGTTCACATGGGTTCTTTTCTGTATCACTCGGGAGAGTACATTGTGTTCTGTTGGCTAATGCAGCTGCTATTTGCCCCCACCTGAGTTTTCAAGTTTTTAATTGCCGCCTGTTGATTTTGAAGAATAGCTTGCTGGTTCTGAAAATTAGTATCACTCTTGGTAATGAACTTAGCCACTAATTCTCGTGTGCTTTCCTTTAAAGTGTGAGGAAATAGACGCATTCAAAAAGCATAAGCTGGCATGCCTTCATGATTGATCATCTCGCAAAGCATCAGGAAAGCTCTTTATTAACCAATAACCCAAACCCAACCATAAAATCACAAAAAATCGACCAAAATCTGTCGGTTTCGACATGATAATTTAGTTTTTGCCCAACCCTACATACAGTCTATAGCTTTTTAAGAAAAGCACTAATGCTTAAAATTATGTTCACGACAAATATTCCAATTAGAACTTAACCCCATAATAGATAGATTACGGAAATAAAATTAGGTTGAGCTCTGTTTTTAAATTTACATGTGATATTTTCTGAATTTTTAGGTTTTTATTATTAAAGTAGTTTAAATATAAGAAAAAATAAGATTAGATATACAATAAAATCTCTCTATATATGTAGGGACCAAACTTATTTTATTATTAGGAAGATGTTATAACTTAATAGATGTGTAGTTACAAAAATTATTGTTTTAACTTAGTTATCCTTAGTGCAAGTGGCATATCAGTAAGTATGAACTACATTAATTATTGAATTAGAACGTGTTGAATTCAAGTTATAGACCTTGATAAAAGAGATAGACATAGTTTCAAAAAATTAGTATATGTGTAATGTTGAAAATATACAAAGTTATCATAAATCTTTAATTTAACAGTGTACTTTAAATAAATATTTTATTTTTTCTTAAACTTCTAATGTAATATAGCATTTTTTTTCAATATATCGATATTTATTACTATGACGAGCAGGAGCGGACCTAGCACCTGGCGAGCCCCCGCGGTCGCCTGTGCTGGATCCGTCAAGAGCTGCAGTTCAGTAGCTGCCGCTGCCGTCCGTCGAAAAATGGAGAAGAAGGCCAAAAAATTTTCCCCCTTGTTATTGTTTGGCATTTTTGGCGTTTGGGCCTTTTTTTGTTTGGCATTTTTGGCGTTTGGGCCTTTAAAAAAAAGGCCCTATCAATTAGCCAAAACCCATTACCACAAGTCCACACCCAATTCCAAAATTGAAAACGACAAGAGGAAGAGGAGAGGAGGGAGACTGGAGAACGAGGACGACGCGTTGACGACTGCGGCGCTGCAACTGCAGTCTGTAAACTTGCTGGCTAGTAGCTGCTACCTCCGACGGTCGATTGACGAGACGGTGGACGCCTGAAAACGGTAAGCAATTTCCATTTTCCGTTCGGTTGCTTCTCTTTTTTTTTTTTGTGAATATGTGATTCATAATTTATGAATTATGAAAAATGAAAATTTATGTTGTATTATTGCCTGAGAGACTGAGACTGAGTTTATGTTTATGAGTTATAATTTTGATTTGTGATTTGGGAAATTAGGTTTTTAGGAAATTAGGGATAAGTGAAAAACAATAATGGAGAAGATGTCGGGCTCAATTAAACCATGTGTTACACTATTTTTAAATCAATTTGAAAAATAAATCGGGGCATTTTGCAGATTATGGAACGATTTTTCAACCGAAACGAAAGTCCATACCTAGTTAATACCTAGTTCTTCTTTCTCTAGTTGTGCATCTAGTACATGCTTATTTTCATATGTATATATTTTTTACGTTTTAGTGGAGTTACATATATATTGAATTATATTTTCGACTATTACGATCATTAATTGTCAACAGTCAACGATCTCCGCCTTAGCTGAACGACAATCCGGGATTTGCCCCCGATGACCAGTCAAGTTCCTTAAGATGAAACCTAGACAAATTATAACTTTGTACTATGTATAATTTATTCTTATTTATAAATAGTTCTAGTTGGAATTCTTATGAACTAGAGATAAAAAGAGAAGAAAGTAGAGAAGTCGATAGATTGTGTGTTTTTTAAGAACCAAAGCTCCATATTTACAGGGAAAATTATAGATAAAATGATGATGATGATGATGATGATAATAATAGGACTACATGGTGTAATTGTCATTCACTAATAAATATATTATTTACAACACTTCCTCTTGAATGTCACTTTACAAAATATCTACCTCGTTAAATTTTTTCTAGAAAATTCAATAAAACAAAACTCGACCGAAGGAAAAAGAGTACAGTTGCCCTCCCTGATTTCAATTCTTGTATCAATCCATCCTTCTCCTGTATGTCAATGTCTTCAATATTGCAATTTCTAGTGAAGTATGTCTTACATTGTATAGTTTTCAAATAATACTGTCTTCATACGAGATTTTTATCAACCTTTGATAACTATAATAACATGATGATTTGGAAAATAGTTCTTGTTGATATATTTGGAAGTCTCATACATATTAGAGTATTATTTTAGGTTATAAATATTCATTGCACAAAGAATATGCCTCATTAAAACCTTATTAGAAAAAATCTTGTTGGAAAAATTTTAATGAAGGAAAAAGAATACATCGTTCCTTTGAGTAATGACATATTAAAAAATATTTGCATCTTTAAAATTTTGTCCAGAAAATTCAATAGAACAAAACTCGATCGAAGGAAAAAGAGTACAGTTGCCCTCCCTGATTTCAATTCTTGTATCAATCCATCCTTCTCATGTATATCAATGTCTTCAATATTGCAATCTCTAGTGAAGTATGTCTTACATTGTCTTGTATAGTTTTCAAAAAATACTGTCTTTATACGAGATATTTATCAATTTTTGATAACTATAATAACATGATGATTTGGAAAATAGTTCTTGTTGATATATTCGGAAGTCTCATACATGTTAGAGAATTATTTTAGGTTATAGATATTCATTACACAAAGAATATGTCTCGTTAAAACCTTATTAGGAAAAATCTTAATGAAGGAAAAAGAATACATCATTCCTTTGAGTACGCTACCAAAGTTGTCTCATTAAAAATTTTGAAAGAAAAAAGAGTATAACCCGTATTTACTCCCTCTCATGATAATATCACTTGAATTATATTTTAGATATTGAATCCTTCAAGAATAACATTAATAATCTATCCATATGAGTTGATTGTAACCGTATTTCAAGTATCATGCACTGTCAAGGTAACAAGATATGAACATTTGATTTCATTCACCATGAAATTCACTATGTTGAGGGTTTGTCACTACATATTACGCTTTATTTTTCTCATTTTCTTTTCACATAACTGTAAACATTTAAATTTTTGAACTGCAAGTCCAAAAACTTCAGATTTCTATAGTAAATTCAAATTCGATAAGATTGCGTCCTTTTATTTGGTCAATATGTCTTCGATCGATATGCATCTACGAATTTATTTCGATATTCTCATTATTCATAAAATAAAGCGGTATATCATGTATAAAGGTGTTGTTTGACAACCTTTTCTTTTTTATTCTAATTTTTGTAACGACATAACTTATTGAGATATCTCAATTTTCAATGTATCAAGTACATTAACATCTTCTAAGGTTTTACATTTTATTATGTCAATATACTTTCCAGGAGTATACACCTTTTAAATGTGACTATCATTGTTAATTGCTCAATTGTCCTTTAAAGATTTTTATATTAGAATCGAATATCATCACACTTCAGCGCGTGCCATAAATTTATCAAATATGTTATTAACTAAATGACTTTCAGGACGTTATTTCGAATTGTAGCATTTAAAGTTGATGTGTGAGATATTGTTGATCTCTTTGGTCAATGAATGTATCTAAATAAATTATCTTTCTAACTCTTATTTTGAATTATCTTTTATGATTATTTAGATAATAATGCATTTTTGTACATTATTTTTAGTTTCTTAATTCCTCCCCCTATTGCTGAAAAAATTATTCACTCAAATTGACAATCAACAAATTGCATTATAAATATCACTCGTTAGGACTTGAAATATTATATAAGGATTCAAAAATCTCATTTATTCTCAATATTCTTTACTTTCCATCTTAGTACATTGTGGTGGATTAATTTTACATATACTGCATTATTGAACTAAGTAGATGGAAAAATTGGACTTCGACCATAAGCCATTATAACATAAAGAACCATGATGTTGGCATAACGCGTAATAACATTCCCTAAATAGAAATCAGAAGTACTTTGTTCTCAATTAAGTTAATTGAAAGCATTTGTAATAATGTTAAACCATCTATCGACATCTCAACTAACACTTATCAAAATATTGAGATTTAGGATCACTAACATCAACAAGACACGCCATCTTTATTGTATAATTTGAAAATATTGCTCATAGTTTAAAATTTGAGAAGTAATTTCCCAAACTTCAGGTTGCGAACACCATACAATCGTTTAGTATATATATCAAATCTATTAGATACAATAATATCTAGATGATCAATGTGGAGGATGATGAAGCCCCATCTATTATCTTGATTAATTTTAAAAAATATATAGGGAATTCGATCTCTATTTTAGCTAGTGATATTTAATGATCAATTTTCGATAAAGATAACAAATAATATATAGGAATTTATTGGATTGAAAATTATAATTTTATGCTCTTTAGAAGCAATAACATAATGTTTAGAACAATAAATTATGTAAGAATTTACTCTTCAAGAGTAAAATATAATTTAGTTAGATCTATATTTAATGCTTTTTAGGAGCAAATAAAATTTAACTAGAATATTAATAAAAATAATCTTGTGCTACTTCAAGAGCAACATAATATATTTAAAATTTATAGAAGAATTAAAAAATAATCAATTTATGCCACAATAAATTTTCAAATAAGAGCATATAATGTACACGTTAAAACATTAGAAAATCGCACATAAATTAGGCCACTATAATATAATCATGTAACTTATATAAATGGGGCAATATGCAAACCAATGATTAATCAATTGACTGTATCAACTGAATGTGTACGATTTGAGATTGGACAGCAACATGCAACTCAATTCTTATCAATGATGTTGACCTAGTGATGCCTAACGGGCCGAACGGCAAGTCAGTTTGGTCTCTCGGCTCGTGGACGGCTCAGGCTCGTCAAATGACGACCCCGAGCACGAGTCGAGCCCGCTGGGCTGTTCCATGGGCGAGAAGCTTGTGGACTCGTCTAAAGCTGAGGGTTATATATATATATTTATGTGAAAAAAGAAAAGACGAGCTCGTGAACCGAAGTTCAGCTCGGCCCACGAGCCACGAGCTCAGCTCGTGCGTATATGGGCCTAGCCGGCTCGTCTCAACCCAATGCCACCTCTATGCTAATCCTGAGAAATGAAGCTCAATCCAATTCAAGAAACTGCAGGAAAATATAAATACTTATTTGCAATAAAAGATTCATTATTTTCTTGGTCAGAAAGTTACTAGTTTTCGTTGGATATCAATTGAGGGCAAAATAACCTTGAAAAATCTAGCTGGTAAATCGGGTCTTTCTTCCATTTTCATCAAGAAAAATTGTGTGAGAAGCACCTTTCTAGTATAGAGAATTTCAATCCCAAAAGACTAATTCACTTTAATTTTAAGAGAATCGTACTGCTAACGTGTTATGAATAAAAAGAGAAGAAAGTAAAGAAGTTAATAGATTTGTGCATTTTATAAAGAATTAAAACCCCATTTTTATAGGAAGAATTATAGACATAATGGTAATAATTATTATGGTTTATCATAGACTAATAAATATATTATTTACAAATTTATGACTACATGAATACTATTCCTCCGTATAGAGTATCACTACATAAATTTTTTTACTGTACCATTTCTATGTCATCAATTTAGGCCCAATTCCTATATTTACATAATCATTCTTATCGACAAAATCCCAAATTTAGAAAAAATCTCATCAAAACTCCCATATGCATTATATGTTAACAAAATCCTTAAATATAACTTCCCAAATTTAGAAAAACTCTCATCAAAACTCCCATTTCCATTTCATGTTAACGAAATCTCTAAATATAACTTCCCAAGTTTAAAACAGAATCTTATATATTTAATAAATTCTACTATCAGAATATTTGAGACGTCAAAATATTGCTTTATCAAACATTTCTGATTTTGTTCCTGAAATGACTTTTAAATTGTTTAGTTGTATTGTAGAGCTGTACATATAGTAGTTATTTGGCTTTGACTTTCTTATTTATTTTAGAGTAGTTTCATTATAATATATAGTTTGACTCTAAAACCAGTTGAGTAAGAACAATAACTAAGAATGTTTACTGAAAATATAGAGGGGAAGATATTCGAGAATTAACATTATAATACCTAACATACCATATCCAAAAGTTAAATAATTTCAATAGATACAGTTCTAATTATTTTCAGGTTTTTGAGGTGATAGCCGTTGAACCACAGTTAAGCATTGCCATGCTTACAATTATATAAGTGAATGCTCAGCAAGTAGTTGTATACATGATCATATGCATGTGCATGATTTATAATACTGTTTCTCGTTTAGATATTATTATTTTCAAAGTTTACGCATTCACTATCTTATATTATCATTCTTTTAATCTTTGGGCACGAACCTCGCTATGAAAATCATATGACCTCAAATATCAAAATGACCAACATGTTACTTCTAGTGACTGTGGATTTGTCGTTGCCTAGTGAGACATTAAGATCTCATTTATATTCATCGGGCCTCCTAACACCATCTATACACCGGTGTTGAATCGTCAAACACTATATTAATAATAACCATCGAGAGCCTTAAGCAATATATCTATTTGATCACACAAAGTAGTATATGATATCCATAGGGCGATTCCATTATACTCGATGTTGTCCTCTCATTACAAATGTCATATCGAGTATTCATCATCATTTCCTTCCTACTTCTTTTATCGCTTATTTTATAAATTATGCATGACTATTCTCTCGTATCTATGCATATGTATGCGGGTGCGCACATGATTGTCACAATATGTGGACCATATATGAACCATAAGCCATATGATAGTATTCTTATGGATATGTATATGTACTTATAACAACATCACAAAAATGAATCATATCACGAATACTCCAATTACACACACACACACGGGAACAATATTATATTCCATGTAGATTGCACCAACAATATATTTTATGTAATAGGAGCACATTATAATTTAAATAATATTATTTTGCATTATTGTTAAACCATTACTTACCCCGTCCTTGCCTATCTTAACATTCGCGGCTTAGTTTCTTCGAATTTCGTGCGAATCATTTACTTGGAGTCCAAGGTAATTAAGGATCATGTTACACATCATATATAGAGTTAAATACCATAAAAAATGTCCAACGCACTTGAAATACCAAAGCCGAGTTCCGTGAAGCTAGAGATAAGGGATTGATACCTTGGAATCCACGCATTAAACATGTGGAGAAATCGGAGTCTCAAGATAGATATCGAAACCTCAACGTAGAATATAATATAAAATTGAAAAGCTTATCAAGTCAAGAGTCAAATGCTTTGTATTGATCTCAATTCCAAGTTTTATTTGTCCAAATAGCAGCATTAGACCACCAAACACACTCTATCATTGACTACCCTCGATAATTGTCGGGAGCATTAAGCGATATATCTGTCTAAACGTGAAGAATAGTACACCCGAAGGACAACTCCAATGTATTCGATATCATCCTCTCATTCCATATGTCATATCTGAGTATTCATCATCATGTCTCTCCTACTTTAATTATTGCTCCTTTTACAAGTTATGCATGGCTAATTCTCCCTATCCATGCAACTGTATACACATGCACATGAATTTTACGATATATGTATATATATGAACCATATATGAGCCATAAAGTTATACAATACTATTCTAATGGGTATACATAGATACTGATAACAACATTATATATACAAACCATATCTCGAATACTCCATTCATATAGTAATATTCAGTAACAATATTATATTCCATGTAGGTTGCACCCAGGGCGGAGCAGCACCTGATGATGGGACTCAACCGCTAGTGCTGGCTCCGTTGGAGTTCACAGTTGTCGTCGGATGGAAGTGGAATAGTGGATGGAAGAGCTGAAGAAGGACGATGAGAATTGACACAAGTTTGGCTGTTTGGGCTTCTTCTTCTTCTTTTTTTTTTTTTCAAGTTTTGGGCCTCTTATTTAAAAAAAAAAAAAATCAAGCCCAAAATCTAATTAGTATGGTTCAATAGAAAATCAATTGTCAAATGCATTACCCACCAAGTCATTCCAATTTTCAATTCCAAATCAATGCAATTTGCAAACCCTGTCTCGGTTCCTTCCTCCTGTAGCCCTATGAACTCAACCCTCCTTATGACTGCTGCTACTGTTAGCGAGCCGTCGACTCCGACCTCTTCGGCTCTATCTCAGTGAATGTGGTCTGTAAGTCCCGTCTCTCTCTTTTTTTGTATGTTATGAGTTATTATGGCTGTGAAAAAAGAAAGCAAAAGAATAATGGATAATGTGTAGAAGAATAAGGAGAAAAATCGAAAGAGAGAAGAAGATTCCAATATACCTCAATATTCAATAATGTGTAGTCTGTCTATAATGCAAAATAAGATATTCAATAATGTATAGACTTTTAAGTTTTATTTTTTAATGAATTAAGTAGGTTGGCATGTTAGACACTTAGTTGACTTTCATTTTATATCTTAATAAAGCAAAATAAAAGGGGAAAATTTAGAAGAATAAGAAAGGGAAAGAGAAAGAGAATGCAGCTGAATAAGAATGGGAAATAAAGAGAATGCAGTTGTATTTGATCTAGTGAAACGTCCCTTATTGAGTCATGTGATTCTAATATTAGAAATAATGTTAGGATGAAATACTTATAAAAGTGACCTTGTCAACCACATGAATATGACTTTCCAAGAAGACCGATGGAAAATAATAATAGGTGTTTTAGGAAAGAATGGTTCTCCAAGTTTTATTGGTTGGAGTACAGTTTAGAGAAGGATGCAGCTTATTGTTTATATTGCTATTTGTTCAAACTCGATAAAGAGGGTTAATGGGATGGACATGCATTCATTAAGACCGGCTTTAGGGATTGGAAGCACAGAAAGACTTTGAAAGATCACGTCAGTCCCTTTGATAGTGCTCACAATCAAGCTTTCACTAAATATTCCAACTTGATGAATTAAAAACAAATTATCTCCGATATTATTTCTAGCCAAAGTAGTAGCGAACAATAAGGTTATAAGACGAGGTTGACTGTGGTGCTAGATTGTATTAGATTTCTCTTGATGCAAAGATTGTCTTTTCGTGGTCATGATGAATCGAAAGAGTCCCTTAATAGAGAAAATCTAATTAACTTACTAGACTGGTATGCAACTCGTTGTGAGGAAGTTAAGTAGTATTTACTAATGCCCCCACAATGACCAAATGGCTTTACCAAACATCTAAAAGGATTTAGTTAACTGTTGTACTTAGTAGCCAACAAAAAGGTTAAAAGACAAGGTTGACTGTGGTGCTAGATTTTACAAGATTTCTCTTGATGCAAAGATTGTATTTTTGTGGTCATGATGAATCGAAAGAGTCCCTTAATAAAGGAAATCTAATTGATTTACTAGATTGGTATGCAACTCGTTGTAAGGAAGTAAAGTAGTATTTACCAACACCCCCCAAAATGACTAAATGACTTCACCAAACATCTAAAAGGATTTGGTTAATTGTTGTGCCATAGAGACAATAAATGCTATTATGAATGAGAGGGATGATTCTTTATTTACATTTTTTGTTAATGAGGCTCATGATAATTCTATAAGAGAACAAATGGTAATTGCTTTGAGATTGGTAGACAAAAGTGGGCAAATGAAGGAGCTTTTTTTTAGTGTTTCTCATGGTACTGATACTTGTGCCCAATCACCAAATGATGATATTGATGCAATATTTTCTATACATGAGTTGAGTATATCTAACCTAAGAGGTCAAGGTTATGATGGAGCAAGAAATATGTTGGGTGAGATCAATGGGTTGAAAGCTTTAATTTTAAAAGAGAACTCATATGCTATGTATGTTTATTGCTTTGTTCACCAACTTCAGTTGGCATTGTTTTTGTGGCATGTAGGAATGATATACTTGGTGATTTATTTTACATGCTTTCTATTATTCTAAATTTGGTTGGTGCATCATGTAAGTGTGTAAATGCTCTTCGAGCAAGTTTTTGATGCTCTGGAGAAGCTTAATATTGGGGAACATTGTGGTAACAATGATAAGTTTGAAGAAATGAGTTTGACACACCTAGGTGATTCTAGATGGGATTCACATCTACTGACAATTACTTGTATTATTAATATATTTAATGCTATCATAGATGTTCTTGATGATATATCAGAAGATAGCATAAATTCAGATTAGAGATCAATGGCCACAAGACAGATGAGCACTATGCAAAATCTTGAGTTTGTGTTCAGTCTTCACTTTATATTTGAATTTTTTGCAATTACAGATGATCTTCACAAGCCTTACAAAAAAATGATTAGGATATCATAATGCTATGAGGTTATTAAGTTTGTGTAAGTATGCATTGCAGAACATGAGGGACAATGATTGAGATAATTTGTTGAATAAGGTAATTGAGTTTTTTATTGGTAGACATATTGTAGTATTGAGAGGCCAACCTAGGCGTGCAGCTCAGCAGGTGACTTATTATTGCTTTTATGTTGATTTGTATTGCCATGTGATAGATTCAATCTTGCAAGAGTTGAATGATCGATTTCCAGAGATAAATACTGAGCTCATCACTTATATTTCATGTTTAAGTCCAAGAGATTTTTTTTTTCAGCTTTTGATATGGTTAAATTGCTACGTCTTGCTCAGTTCTATCATTTGGACTTTAACAGTGAAGAGCTCTAATTAGTTAGACCTCAACTTGACAAATTTCTTATACTTATGAGAAGTGATGAAACTTTCTTTAACCTCAATAGTATATCTTGTGTAGCTTAGAAGTTGGTTGAAATAAGAAGTTCTTATTATTTTTCATTGGTTTATAGGCTGGTCACCTTGGTTTTACTATTAAATGTGGTAATTGTAAGTGTTGAAAGTGTATTCTCTGCTAAGAATCTAATCAAAAGTGACTTGAGCAACAAAATGAAAGATGATTGTTTGAATGACAATTTGGTGGTTTACATGGAGAGGGATTTTTGGAAAGATTGAGAATGCAGAAATTTTGCAATGTTTTCAAAATACGAGACCCAGTAAAATGCAATTGTCTAAGTTTACAATTACGAAGTAAAGTTGTATCATGCATGTTTTTATTATTTTGGATTGTATTGAATTATATTTTCATATGTATATGATTTTTACGTTTTAGTGTATTTACAAATAGATGGAAGGATTTTTAATATTATTTAATTAAATATTAATAAACGATGTTCCTATTAGAGACGTTGACTATCGACGGTCAACAATCAACGATCAACATCCATTCTAGCTAACTATCAATTCTAGACCCGCCACTGGTTGCACCAATTGAATATTTCAAGTAATCACTAAGGAGCATGTTATAATATAAATACTATACTATTATTTTTCATTGTAGTTGAAACATTATTTACCTTCATCCTTGTCTATCTTAACACTAGCAACTTTGTTTATCCGCATTTCAAGCAAATTGTTAACTTGGAATTCCAAATGATTAAGCATCATCTTACTTCAAAATAATAAGATCAAAGAATATCACAAATTGTTTACATGGAATTCGAAATGTTTATTTTACCCTTGATTTCAATAACAATTAAAATAATTCATAGCACAATTTTTTACGCATCATACAATGCCAATGTTAATGTATATTGAAATGTACAAATAGTATTTTCCTCCCAAAAAAGGTGAAATCTTCGCCTATCTATGTACTTCACTGGGGTCTTTGGTATAATTAAATAACTTAAATTATATTCTCCTTTAGGTTTTGGAAAATATAGAAACACACTTTTTAGCCTAAAAATTATTATAAACTCCTAAAAATTTTCATAAAATTTCTATAAATTCCTGAAAAACATATGAAATATCTGGGTGTTACAGTTCATTCTTAATAAATCCTTCCATTACCTACAATGACTTGCATATAGTATGATTGGTTGATATAGTTGGATGTATAGTTTAGGGAAGGATTGCACATGAAGAATCTATACTGCATTCTTGTCTGCTTTTGGTTGAACCTCATTATTTGAAATCATATGCAAGAATGTGATATCAGATTGTGTTCTAGTAGAGAAGATGAAAATTCCCCCTCTCTTGATCTTATGTGTCACATTCTGTAAAGTAGCTCACAATTAACATATTCTTATATAGATCTCTTCATGAAAACACTACGTCTAGATTTCAGATTTTAATACGCAACAGATTACTTAGATTGGTAACGTCACAACTTCACATTCACATTATAAGCCACAATGTGACTGAATTATACTTACATTACAGGTCACAATAACATGAATATGCTGAACCAACAAATGATTATAATACAAACATGAAAAGAACAATTTCTGAGATATAAACTTAGTTGAAAGGTTACAATTAATCAAAAAAATATAAAAAATTGAGAAAAACAAGAACTTAGTAATTTAGAATTAATCACATTCATGAGATACTCCCATTAATAAAGTCACATCAAGGCAACAACTTATGACAATATACAACGGACTCGAAAGTCATTTTCAACTATCACAAAAAGTTCTCAAATACTTTGATAGTTGTGGCAATAATTGTGATAACAATTGTCGCAGCTGTCATATGGTTGTCTTGAAGTCACATTTTGACAACAACAAATTTTTTTTTTGTGTCAGCCCTATTTGAAAGTAATCCTTGTAAAACTCAATTTTTTCATAGTTGATTTCTTGTATTGAATTACTGTAAATCGTTTTGCTTTACACAAATGGAAAGAGAAATGGATTGTAATTACTTACCATATTTTCCTTTGTTACAATTATAATTAGTTACTCATATAAAACTAATGAAATACTTGATTTTACCATCATTTAAGAATGTGACTGATTTTTTGAAAGGTAAAAAATGTGTAGGTTGTTATAAACTAGAGAGAAAAAGAGAGAACAAAATAGAAAAGCCAATAGAATTGTGTTTTTTATTAAGAACTAAAACACTATATTTATAGAAAATAATTAGTGATACAATGGTAATAAAAACTAGGATTGTAGGGGGTGTAATAGTCATACACATTTAGATTTTCGAACTGTGGGTCCAGAAATTTCAAATTTTTCTAGTAAATTCAATTTAGGATCGCTTCCCTTTTATTTGGACAATCATTACTTCAATCGATATATTTTGATGCATTTATTTCAATTCCTCGCTATATGATACAATATATCATGTGCAAAAATATTGTCGACAAATTTTTCTTTTTCGATTCTATTCTTTTTTATAATGACATAATTTATTGAGATATCTCAATTTTCATTATTTTAGATATCTAAACATCTTCTGGGATTTTAAAACTTGTTATGTCTAAATACTGATTAAGAGTATATGCCTCCTTAATAGGACCATTTTTACTAATTACTCCATTTCGTGTAGAGATTTTTATATTAGAATCGAATATAATCACGCTTTAAGCGTGCCATCAAATATCATATTTACTAATTGTCTTTTAGGACGTTAATTCGAGTTGGAACATTTAAAACTAATGTGTGAGATATTATTGTTCTCTTTGGTCAATAAATACATCTAAATGAATTATCTTTTGAATTTCAGTTCAAATGATCTTTTGCGATGACTTTACTGATGATGTATTTATACATTATTTTCAATTTCTTAATTCCTCCCCCCTAATGCTAAGAAAATTGTCCAATCAAACTGACAATCAATAAAACGTGTTATAAAATATCATCTATTTGATATAAAAATCCATACTACTCATTTATTCTCAACAATTTTTACTTTTCATCTCTAAGCATAGTGGCAAGTTCATTTTATATATATTACACTATCGAAATAATTTAATGGAAAAATTAGGATGTGAACATAAGCTAGTTATAACTGGGAGAATTATGATATTAGCATGATATGTAATGGCTTTCCATAAACAGAAATTGGAAGTATTTTGTTCTCAATTAAATTAGGTGTTAACCAACAATAATGTTAAATCATTTATCGACATCTCAACTAACACTTATTAAGCCCCTGTTTGGTAACCATTAAATTTTTCATTTTCATTTTCATTCTTCTACTCATTTTTAACCACACATTCTTCAATAAAATAATATTTTCCATCACCTCAATAACTTTTCCTTCTTTTTCAATCACAAATTCTCCATTAATCTACTATTCAAGAATACATTCTTTCACAATAATGTGGATCAAACAAACCTTAAATTAGAAGGGAAAAAAAAATTTAGAATAATGCGGATGTTAGAATACCCATCTTGGGACCGAGATTGAAAGTTTGAAGAGGCATATGTAAAGTAAAACGACTTGAGTGCTGTAATTTGTAAAGTTGGAGATTCTGGCTGTATTTTTCCCTCTGCTTCTAGGCGCAAGATTGTCTTCCCTTCGCTCATTGAAGAACAAACACACATCTACCCAAGGCAAATTGAAACTGAAAGGACTATCACCCTCACACACGCAAACAAGTTGGAATAGTAGCAAAGAAATGGCGGAAGACGAGGGCAACAGACCCCATAACAACCGCCCTTCTCTCAAAAGTCATATTTCTTTTAATAATTACCCTAAATGGAAAGACAAGGTAGCTGTTGATTTTATGGAATTATTGAATATGCGTAAACATATTGTTCATACATTAGATACTGTACAAATTTTGGGAATTTAAGATTGATATTATGTTGATTTGATGTAGCTTAGGGAAAATTGCTACAAAAGAGTCCGTGAAGATCGAACCCGTTTGCTTTGGAAATTAAGATTGCCTAAACCCAATGAACAGCTTCTCAATCACAAGGTTCGTTTCTTGTTGTTTAGTTTAACTGAAAATGTTGTTATACTTCTTGCTTCCATTTTATTGTTAATATATGCGATGTATTTTGTTAGTGCTAATTTATTTAATTGTTTTAGTTAATATTTTCTTATTAGAGAAATGAAACTTTTTCTGTAATTTGTAATACTCAAGTGGTGTGATCGTGTGAAAAGCTATCCATGTTAATCTCTTATGATGCTGTTGTTAATAGTATGATGGATGGAGGGATTTTTTTTTGTTTGTGATGGTGCTCTGTAAGTGACAAAGCATCTCGAGAGCTATTGACACTTGGTTAATAGGTTAGAGAAATTCAAAAGGCTTATGTTTAGCTCCCGTGTGCCCCCATTATTTTAGATTTTAATTTTTGGAATAGTGTGTTTTTGAAGAATGAGTGGTTGAAAAGAAGGAAAAGTTTTTGGTTT
>CAIGRP010034106.1:0-31679 GCA_903798385.1 Fraxinus cuspidata
CACAGATATAGTTGATCAAATAGATAAACCTGAGTCTGATCCCACATCTGCTGAGGGACATACTTTTGATCAGGAAGTAGAGACTTCTGAAGACAGCGAGTGTAAATCTTGTAGGATCATTCGACCTTCTAGAAGGTACGAATCCATGATTACTAATCAAGCATTACTAATCGAGGATGATGAACCTACTAATTACATAGAAACAAATTCAAGTGTTGACTTAAAGAGATGGTAAGAGGCTATGGAATCTAAGATGGACTTGATGTATGTGGACAATGTTTAGACCTTGATCGCTAGCCTAACGGGATAAAGCTCATAGGTTGTAAATGAGTTTACAAGAGAAAGGTCAAGATGGATGGAAACATCCCTATATACAAAGCAATGTTAGTATTAAAAGGCTATAAACAAAAATAAGGAGATTTTGATGAAACTTTTAGCCTATAACCATGCTAAATTCAATTTGGATTTTGCTTGCAACAACTGCATACCATAACTATGTGTTATGGCAAGTGGATGTCAAACTACATTCCTTAACAGGAACTTACAAGATGAAGTGTGCATAACACAACCCGAAGGTTTTGAATCCAAAGAAGCGAATAAGTTATGCAAGCTTGATAAATCCATATTTGGATTAAGACAAGCCTCTAGGAGCTGAAATTTTCGATTTGATGTGAAAATCAAAATGTTTGATTTTATAAAAAATGAATACAAACTATGTGTTTACAAGAAGATAGTGGGAGCGTTGTTGTATTTTCTAATATTTTATGTATAAGACATATTATTAACAGAAAATGACATCTTTATATTTCAATTGTTGAAATTATGGTTGTCAAATAATTTCTCCGTGATAGATATGAGAAAAGCAAGTTGATCTAATGAGATAGATTGCTTAACTCATCCCAATCTATACAAATAAAATATTGAGAAGATTTTATATAGAGAAAAACACTGATGCTAATTTCTAGGAAGACTAGAATGATAGCATATCTCAATTAGGATATTGGTTTACTCTTAAGCGGTGTGTTGGAGATGTTCCAAATCGAAAATAATCGTTAATTCAATAATAGAAGCCTTATACATCATTTCTTTAGGAAGCAATAAAAATTATAGCCTGGATCAGAAAGTTCATCAATGAACTTGGAGTAGTTCCTAACATTGTTGATCACATGCTTCTGCATTATGATAACAATGGAGCCATCGTGCAAGCGAAAGAACTAAGATCTCATCAATGATCCAAACATGTGTTAAGGCGGTATTATCTCACTGGAAATATAATACAATGAAATGACATAAAGAAAGAACGAATTCTCACAAATTATTAAATTGCAGATCCACTAACAAAGAGTTGCCGCAACATAAACATGATCGTCATGTAGACTCTTATGGTATAATATACATACGTGATTGGATCTAGTACAAGTGGGAGTTTGTAAGTGTTATGTCCTAAATCCTATCAACTTTGTACATAAACACTTTAAATATATATATATATAATCGATGCATATTTATGGCAAAATCTATTATTTAATTGAATTAATATTCTAATAAATTAAATAATAGAATCCGTTGATTCAAGTTTTGGTGATTTGTTGATTACACAAGGAGTTGCGATTGTAAGATACAAATTATATATAAATAAATCTTAAATCGTCCATGGTCGTCTGTAATAACGAGATACGGATATCGTTATTACGGATAGACCATCACGTGTAGCATTTCTTACTTATGAAGTAAGTAGCTGATCTCACAAGTTAAAGTGTGGTGATACTTGAATGAACACGTGGATGTTTTGTTTTAGGACAAAACATTGGAGACTCGTTGAGGAGATTCCACATGGATAACTATTTGAGTGTTAGTGGTTAATCTCTAACGTTCAGTGGTGGAATTGGTCTTTGACTTGACGTCAACATAGTGCCTTATATGAGGACAATCATACTTTGGTGGTGTTGGATGTTGCTCTGTCAAGGGATGCTAATACAACATTGTTTGGGTATGTCAAGAATCATATAAAGGCTGTGAATGATCGATAAATGATTCATCACTCTTAGATAGTACGAGATTATGATCTACATTTTATTCAGTTAAATTGATAATGAAATCATTGGCTAATGTGAACTCATAAGTCGAAAAAGAGTTTTCGACTTACATTGACTTAATAGTGGGATGAAAGAAATAATCGATAAACGAGGTTGATACATATCCATATCTCGTAATTGATTTGATCATATTGACGAAATAATTATAATTTCACGGTAAACGAACAAGTTTAATTTTTGTCACACCACGTGACATTTCTTGTCACATGTATTGCTCGATACATTGATAGATATTAATTTGGGAAGACAAATGTGAATTATTGATAAATTAAAAATGTGTGTTTTAATTTATCGACTTTGATTAAATCAAAATAATAATTCTCGTCATTTGGCATCGTGACCGGGAACCTAATGGGTCACACACAAAAGAGAACCGAAAGAATGAGATTTACGAGTTAATCCATTGACAAGTGTTGAATAATTAATTAATTTGGTTGCTTATAAATATGCCTGAATTAATTAATTGGATTCATTAATTTATGGATCAAATTTAATTAATTTGATTAATTAAATATTGTACATGGTTAAGTTTAATAGACGGACCAAACCCGCTTGAACTTATATTAATAGACTGATAGGGTTTGAAAGTGGTAGAGAAATAATTCATTATTTTTGCTAGCACAAGAAAAGAAAACTATAGTCGTCATTCTTGTTCTCTGTGTGGATCACCGTTAGAGGTTGGACAATTGAACAACTTGAATTGCAGATTGTGATCATTTGAATTCGAGAATCGACAAAAGAGTTTACAGAATTCATCAAAAGTATTATTCTAAATACAGTTTCTATCTAAACACAAAGCAGATATTTAGTGAGAATTAAAAAATAATTTATTTTTCGTTGTGCATGATTAAAGAAGATTCCCAACACGTACTGATAAAATGCGCGTGGGGGGCTTATACAGGTACGTCATCATCCCCTCTGTTGGTTTCATCTTTAGAACTTTCAAAAGCTTTTGTAGAATTGCTCTCTTGCTTCCTTGCTTCTTCAAAATGAATAGATAATTGTGTCGTCGAGAAAATAAAATATTTTACTTATAATTACTTATTATTATAGTATAAGTCGGATTGACGAAAATTTCTAGCTCGAAGTGATGAGATGGCCAAGCCTCCAATAGAACCAGGAGCCTAGAAAGCAAAGTCCACCATGACTCCATTTCCTTACAGGTTATGCGTGCCTGGCTTGTCTTGAGACGGGCCAGGCAATAATCGGTCCAAACAAAAGTAAGGTACTTTGGGTTAAACGATTTTACAAATGATTGGAATGCTTTTATTTACTTAACAAGGTTACTTCTTTTATTTATTATTATTATTTTTTTATCATTTACTGTAAGGAAGTTTGCATGTTTTTGTCCTCATCCTTTGTAAAATGCAGCAAATTTACCCTCAAACTTGCATTTTCCTCTATTTTAATCACTAAATATTTCACAACTTACATTTTCCTCTATTTTGATCACTAAATGACGGATTTATCCTTTTCTTTAAATAAAAAATACAAAAAAATAAGAAAAAAATTGTAGATGGAATTTTGTAACTTTTAAAAAGGTGAAAGGAAATCCCACTTAAAACAGTTAAATACATATTAAGACCTTGTTTGGTTTTCACTAAAAATCATTTTTTAGTAAATTTTGATAATAGTTGATGAAATGTATAGTTAAAAAGTTTTAAAAAATAATAAGTTCCATGAAATATGTGGTTAAAAATAAGTTTCGAAAAAATAAATTTGTAAAAATGAGGACCAAACATGGCTTATAATAATAATAATAATAATAATAAATTAGAAAAAAATTCATCTTCCCCAACCAAACTCGTCCGTGCACGCCGACATCGTAATCCATAACCATTTGCGATCAAAAAATCAGCATGATATAGTACAAAATGGATTGGATTTTTTCTTAAATATAATAATGTGCTAACTTCTTTTTTCCTTTTATAATGCCAACAATTTTATTAAATTAGTCATGAAAACAATTTTTTCCTTAAATATAACAATTTAATTAAATTAATTGGCTCGCGGCTCATCGACTCGATCGCTCGGCTCGTGAAAACACGAGCCACGAGCCGCTCTGACGAGCCCGAGCCGAGCCTAGCGGCTCGTGACAAATTAAAGAAAAATAAAACAAATAAAACAAATAATAATAAAAATTCAAAAAGCTCGTGGGCTCGCTGCTCGGCTTGTGAGCTCACAAGCTCGCGGGCCGAGCAAACGAGCCACGAGCCGGCTCGGCTTGTGAGCTCGTGGCTCATTTCGAGCCAAGCTCGTGGGTTTAAGGGCCGAACCGAGCCATGACTACCGGATACTAGTGAGTTTGCCACCCAGGGTGAAATAAGCTACAATAATAACCTTAATATGCGTACCATTGTCCTGGATTTGATTGGTTATTAAGACTTAAACAAATAATCTTTATTTGGACTGCAGTGATACCATTAAGTAATCATTACTTTTAGTTGATTGGTTAAATAAGATGTGCTGACGTCTGTGACGCTTGGTGGCACGGTATGATTCGATAGAGTGAAAAGTACATTGGTGATGATGGGTTCCAAACATCATTATGTCTCCAAGATGATGACAAATTTCCACCCAGCTGACCTCGAACGTATTGCGTCTGACTTAAGTGATAGATCATTAGTGGGAAGGCTTACTTATTTTAGGGAGGTCGGAGTTCAGGCTCCAATAATTACCCTCAAGGTCTGTACTCAATTAGAGTGACGTTTTGATCTTAAAAGTACTCTTCTAAATGTCTTAGCATTCAAATCGTCATGGGGGATGGTGGTTGTCCACAACTCAAAGGGCAAGATATTCAACTCTGTCTTGTGAATTGTTGAATTTGGTTGGTGAAAATGAAAATTTTCTAATTTTCTTTTGTGAATATATATTTAATTTTTTAAATTTAAATTTATTTGCACTTTTAGGAAAAAAAAATCTAATATTTTTGGGCTAATATTATTTAATTATCTTAAGTGAAATTCATTTGTACTTTTTCAAAAATTATAGAGACTTCATTTGTAAATTTTTTCTTACTTTTTGTTATCTTACTTTTTATTTATTTATTTATTTAAAGAAGATGACAAATTCATCATTTAATGATCAAAATGAAAATTATGACGAATTTTAGTAAATAATTAAAAAGTTGATAAGAAAGATTATAGATTTATGACATTTCGTAAAGATTCATAACAGAGTGAAATTTTCTTTACTATATAGAGGAAATCAGATAAAATGTCTCATTTTCAAGGGTAATTAGCACAAAACGTTATCGTCATTTGCATTCATGGCAAATCGTCCATATCGTTCCAAACTTGACATTTGCACCCTCATTTCAACATTTTCTTGTTAAGTTGATCATTTACATTTGATTCCGTTAATTCCTTCCGTCAAATATAGATAGTTGATATAAAACGTCCATATTGTTTGCTCTCATTACGTAAATCATCTATATCTTTTAAATTTTAGCATTTGAAACTCAGATCGACCTTCTTTTGCACAAAGATCTTTACTTTTATTTTCTTAATTAAAGCATTATAAAATGGCTAATTTAGCCTCATCTTAAAATAAAAAAATAATATTAAAAAAGACATAATTACAGTCAAAGTTGTAATTTTTTCAAGTAATGTAAACTAGTTCCGCTAAAATAATTTAAAACATATTAATAACAAAAATCATCTTCCCATAGATATATATATGTATGTATGTATGTATGTATGTATGTATGTTTTTCCCAAAAAAAAGGATTTTTTTTAGTCATAATTAATTTGAAATATAATCCATTATCGTCGTCCCAAACAGAACCTTCCACCAGGCCACAAATCATGGCCTATAACTAGCAACCTAAACCTATTTATCGGTTCAATCCTACATTAATCTGTCCACTTATTATTCCAAAAATATGGAGAATTAATGCAACTTAAATTTGGTTCTTATCCAGTTTTGGTGGCTTCATCACCTAAAATGGCTAAACAGTTCCTTAAAACACATGATACAGTTTTTGCTTCTCGGCCTGCACTGGCTGCTGGTAAGTATACCAGTTATGATATCTCAGACGTGACATGGGCGCCTTATGGAACATACTGGAGACAGGCTCCAAAGGTTTATCTTACGGAGGAAAGGCAGAATTTTCTTTCTCGTCTTTATGCTCTAGCAGGAGTTCAAGCTAATGGTTGTGGTAAGTTGATTGCTAGAGTAGATGTTTGGAAACAACTTTAATTTCTATACGCTTACCCAAACGTTGGGTAAACTTTGAAGTAAGTTCAACTTTCTTTTAGTAAACCTTTTATTTTTTTTTTAAAAAAAGTACTTATTTTAACATACGCTAGTAGTATCAATTTTGATTAATGAAAAGTTAAATTACCACTACAACAAAAATAACTTTTTGCAACAAACAAAAAGCAACATTCGTTAATTGCTAAATTACCACTACAACAAAAATAACTTTTTGCAACACACAAAAAGCAACATTCGTTAATTGAATGTTGCTAAAGGGGCCTACTGTGCATCATTCTTATAAGTGAATGTTACAATTGATTAATATAATTGAAATTTGACGATATTTTTTAGATGCATGTTGCAAATATCGTCTTTTGTAACGTTCAACGTATACCAAATTCAAGAGGGCTTCTAAGAATCTTGTTTAAAAGATGTAAGAGAAAATCTTTGTCTTTCTTTTTATTTTGCTATTATTTTTATATTTTCTTGCAATTTGCAATTTTTATTTCTTTCATTCTTTTCTTACAATCTTTAGGATCTTCTATCAAGAAACTCCGACACTAAAAGATAAAACGCTCTCTTGATATGTAAAGAGAAATCACCTATATTTCTATCTAATGCGAATAATAGATGGCTATCTATAACAACTAATCTGTCAATTTCTCGATTTTCTAAACAAATATTAGCAAATTCACTAAATTTTCTAATGAGCAACATAGTGGAGTAGATGAAGTACATTTGTCTAATGGCACGAAATATCAAAATTTAAAAACAATATGTTTGTAATGGTTTTACAGTACTTTATCGTTCAGCAAATTAATATTTTTAGAGTTTTTTTTAAAACTCTCTTAACTTTTTCTTGACTTTCTAAGAAAGGTTTAAAACTATAACAAAAAAAGATTTTCATTAGTGTTAAAAATACTTAAACAAAATCCCTTAATCGGGATACAACATAACCAACTTAATTCAGATTATTACTTAATCTTTTGACCATGAAATAAAAAATAAAAAGATTAAGAGTGTTAGAAATACGTTTGAAAAGGAAATAAAACATTATAATATTACTTGTGAATAAATTAATTGCTTACTTGGTGATTCATCTTTTTGACATTGCCCAAAATAAATAAAGTAAAAAAGAATTATAAAGTAAAATGAAGTATTAAAGAACTTGCTTTAATTTGAATTCTTCGAATTTACAAGGTTTGAGAGAGATTTTTTTTTTTTTTTGTGTACAAGTGTTCTATGGCATGCTTTGTGTTTTCAGTATGTTTCATTGTGTTTCATATTGGTAAATATAGAAGCTGGTATATCACGTATATCTTTTTTAAAAAAGTAATCAAAATTGTACATTTTTACATATGTGTGTGATTTACAATTAAAAGTACATCTACAACTTTACAAGTGCGTGGCTTAAATTAAAAGTCAAAAGATAATTTTTCAAAAGTCTCGTACGCCCTTCTTTTATAGATTCCTTCTCTAATTATCGTCCTTTAACGCTGTTCATTACCCTTCTTTTCATGGTCTGCCTTTAATAATTGTCTTTGGAATATTGTTTTTGTGTCTTTGCTTCATTATTGTTCTGAATTCTATCTTTCCATCATTGTTAATGCACGCATCTTCAAATTTACAATCCATTTCATTACGTTGGATATTTATTCTTCTTCTTCCTTGGTATCTGATTGATTTCAAATAATTCGCCGTCTATCTCTTGGAAGGTCATCAGATATAAATTTTTTTTTTTCAATATTTGGTAGAGGATTTTTTCTGTTTTGACTTTCATGGAAAGATTCTCAGAATAGAAAATAACTTGATTGTTCCACTGTGCCACAAGACTAAAATCATTATATTGTCTCTCCATCGTGGCTGTTGTCTCTAAAATTCGTTTCTCATAATCAATTTGTCGAATTTTCATATTAGTAATTGTCTTTGAAGAAGGTCTAAATATTTTGGCTCCCTCATATATTTGAATATAATGATAAGCTGGTATTACAATACAATTATTTACAAGAAGTGGTCTGAAAACAAATTGGACATTAAGGGATGGTCTTTTAACTAGTCGAAAGTTTGTTAAGTTTGGGTGAAAAAAATGTGAAGGATATGTTTAAAACATATATACTATTATCAATCATTCTATATTGTAAAGTTGGTTCAAAAATGTCTTCCTCTTCGAAAATAGTATAATAAAAAAATGTTGGATAATTATGTATAAGGAAAGAAAATTTTTTTAACAGAAGTTTTGTATTTGGGGTCACATTGAATAAAATATCGATTCTCGTTGTGATATAAGCTTAGAGTCTGTTCTCTTTACAATTTCAAGCCGTTTTCTGTTTTCGGTTTTCCAAAATAGTGAAAACGTGTTTTTGAAAACAAGTTAAAAATTTATAAAAAAAAATTCAAAACGACAAATTTGTCGTTTTGGGTGTTTTCAATTATAATCAAATCAAATTTTTCAACACACATTTTAGGTATTTTCAAAATCATTTTTCAAAATGTCAAAAATAACACATTTTCAACAATCTCAAATGGACACTCAAAACACAAAATTCAAAATGAATTCAATACTCAAAACACAAAAAGAACAACCCCTTAGTATTTGTGAGAAATCGATTATTTCATGTATTACTGATTTCTTTTTATAAACTTCGAACAATACTGGTACAATCACCAATTTTTGTTCAAATTCATATAAAATCGTTTCTTGCCTTGCAGCTGTCCATTTCGTTAATTCAACAAGTCTTTCTATTTTTTCTGAATAATTTCTACAAGTGGAAGCATTAAAATCTAAGGAAATGGACTTTTCAACCACACTTCTAGAATAAAGTCTTTCTAAATTTTTGTGTAATTGAATAATTTCATTTTGATATTTAGTAATTGTCTGGAAATCCGGTGTTCTAAAAGTTCTAATCTTTCTTCTGACATATGCTTTCTACGGCTTAAATCTATAACAACCGAAGTTTTGCAACAATCACAAAGTTGTATAGATGAAAGTGAAGGCGATGATTGAGAAGTAGAGGTTTGCATAGTTTGTCTAACTCTATCAGATATATGAAAATTAATTCCTATCATTTCTCTATAAAAACTTAAAAATTCCTCTAAAGTATAGAATCCTTTAAATAAAGGTTCTGAAAATCTTTCTACATGTTGTAACACTTCTAGCCAATAATTATATATGTTGGGCTTTCTAACTTTAATTATTGCAAAAAAAAAAAAACTAAAAATTTTAGTTTTCTACTTTATACGAATCTGTATAAATTGATTAGCCAAAACATTAATGCTGTCTAATTTTTGTTTAGAATCATGTGCCTTCCAAAAATTATCTAGTAGACAACGCTTTCTTCCTGAAAGTCTTTCTAGATTATTTTCTCTAAATTGATGTTCAATCCTTGTAGGGCCACTCTCAGAGTGGCATTCCCAAAGTTCATCATCCTCCGATCCAACTACAATATGAAAATAATTTGTTAGAAAAATTAATTAATTGTCTACTTAGATTATCTGCTAAAATATTATTTTTCCCATCTATGTGCTCTATATTGATTTTATAGCTATTTAATATTTCATATAGTGTTAATCATCTTTTATGTTTTGTTTTATCAAAATTTGTCTTTTTAATAAATTTTACAATGGCTTCACAATCTTTTCTAATAGTAAATTTAGTATTTAAAAATAATTTTAAAACTTTCTATATTATGTATAATAGCCATTATTTCATAATCTAAACTGATCAATTATTTTCCTTTATCTTATATTTTTCAATAGTATATCTACAAATATTTTGTTCCTTTTTATCACTATATATATTTGGTTTATAATAGAAAATTTCTCCCCCATCCTAGTTCAAATCCATTTGTTTCTATTACTTTATATTCACTATCTAAATGTGGCAAAATTTTAAATTCTTTTTATCTTTTCACTAATTTTATATCTAATTGATTAAAATAATTTTATATCTAACTGATTACAATAATTTTATCTTTGCTAGAGAACTTACTATACAATGGTCTTACTTACTTTCTTAAATCTTTAATAAAATATCTAGCATAATTCAAATATCTAAAAAAATTTGTAATTTTTTAGTTTCTTCAATTTTATGTGGAAACTGTAAAATTTTATGTACTATGTGTGGATGTAGTTGGATTTTTCTTCCTCCTAAAATTATTTCTAAGAATTCGATTTTTTGTTTGTTTATTTATTTCAATTTTCTTTTTACATATAATTAAACTATTTTCTATGAATTTAATTTAAACTATCTCTAAATATTTCCTATGTTCTTTTTGACTTTTACTATGCATTAAAATATCATCTACATACGCACAAACAAATCGAAAAGAATTAAATATATAATTCATCTTTCTTTTAAAAACAGAGGGTGAATTTTTTAATTAAAAAAACATGATTAACCATTCAAAATGTCCTAGTGGTGTGGTGAAAGCAATCCAAAGAATGAGTCTTTGCCATTTTTATTTGCCAAAATTCATATTTACAATCAAACTTTGAAAATATTTTTACTATTTAGTATTTTATTTATTTATTTTTTTGTATTTTATATCCATCTCCAATAGTATTATCATTTAGTCTTTTGTATTTATAACCATTTTTGATTTTCCTTTTCTCCTATTATTTGAATCTTTTCAGTTAATCCTAAAATTATATATATACTATCTACCTTAGATGATGTTTTACTAAAAAATATTAATTCTTTAGTTCTTGGTATGAAATTAGTTTTTAAGGTTTCTAGAGATAAATGCTTTAAACATTTTAAACTCTCTAAATTATCTAGACTTTCGTAGAAATTATCTAAACTTTCTGGTTTTGATTCTGTTTTTGAATTCAAATGTAAGAGTCCACACGCTTTGCTTGATGAATCTATCGCATTAATAATAAAAGTGTCTTTTACAAAAAAATATAATATCATGAGTAATTGTTAAACTTCCATCTCTATTTAGTAAGAATTTTATACCTATAACAAATTCATTTTTGATTAATTCCCTAACTAGTGTAGTTAAACTATACTGCCTTTCTTGAAATTTAATCTTACAATCATTAAAAAGTCTTTCTTCGAATCCCATTCTAGTGCCGTCCTCTTGATTATCTTTTATTTCATTTTCTAGTTTTTGTCTACGACTTCTAGAACTAAATCTTTCCTAATTATATTAAATATACACCATATATATATTAAAGCTACTAAATTTAGTTTTATCATTTTATTTATTTATGCTTTTATAGGTATTCTAAGACTTTTAGTTGGTTTTAATTTAGATATTTGAAAAATTATTTCTTTTTGATTTTCTGTTTCTAAGTAATTATTTTCTATGTAATTATCTATAGGTTGTTTACCTTTTGTTTCTAAATTTCTAATCTTATATTGTATTTCTCCTAATGTTTCATATATTTTGTCTATTCTATTATTTGTATATATTATCCCATCTTCTAATCTTTCTATGATTTCATTATAGTCTTTAGTTCTATTTCTTCAATTATTATAGATTTAGTTATATTTTCTCTACTTTTATTTTTATTGGGACATTTATTAGCAAAAATGACTAGGATCTCCACAAATATAACATTTATTGTCTTTTCTATTTCTTGGAATTTTAACATATATATTACAATTGGGTTTTTCATTTTTATAATATGTTCTACTTGATCTAATATTATACATTTTCCTATCTTGGTATTGTCTTTTATGTTTTTTGTACAATTTTTACTTTGTTCTTATGTAATAATAGGACTGTTGTGTATATAAATCTGTACAAAAAGAATAATGTAATTTCTTTATTTTTTTAGCTACTTCTTCAATACAATATTGCTTTATTTTTCCAGTTATAAATTTTATAGTAGCGCTACTAGTTACTTATCTTGTTGGTGCTGACTCTACATCATTTCTAATTTTATAATTCTAGAGTGGCTGTATCTTTCTATATAATTTGTCGAGTATAGATATATCTAATACTAATCGTGTTGCACTTACTAATTTTTCAAAATCTAATAAAAATGGTTGTATGTACTTCGAGTTACTAATACTTAACGCTTGTTTGAGCCTTAGTTTTGGTTAATAATACATTTTGAAGTAATAGAATGATAGATAATATGTGGTTAAAAATAAGAAAAAAATTTGGATTTGCATGTAATATATTTTATTGAAAAATGTGTGGTTGAAAATAAGAGAGAAAAAAATGTATTTTGAAAATAATGTGGATTAAACAAGGGCTTAATTTTTTAAATTCTTCTAAATCTCTATTTTGTTAATAAATGTTGTCTCTAGTGGGCTCGGATCCTATAGTTATTTCTCTAATAAAGATTGTAAAATTTTTGGGATTGTCTCATCCGGCCATTTTTAATCTAATTTTTTATAGTTTTAATCTTTTAGCTATAACATATATGTCAAATGCTATATTTCCTAAATAAGTTCCTAAATAAGCTCACATTTCTTCTACAGTCACCTCACCTGTATAGTCACACTATTCTATGCTCTAATTACAAAATTTTTCAATTTGGTTATGAAACTAGGTCTGTCTTGAGATCTACAATTATTTAATTCTAAACTTATTCCTTTATCACTTGCTGTTGGTAATCTACATCCTTGTTTTAACTGTCTTTTTTCTGAGCTTTTATATTTTTTTCTTCCCATTCATATATTTTTGTAGGTGGGAAATGATACTGTTCTCCTATATCATATTTTGTATTCATGGGTTCTATTCTTTTTCCAAATTCTTAGTGTGTTTCTAATTTAGTTCTTTTATTACCTTTCCTACTTTCTTCCATCTTTGTTTTTATATTTGTTTGATCTTTTCCTAACTACATTCTAATTTCTATTTCTTTAGTTCTTCTAAGATTTCTATAATATTTCATATCTATATATCTTAATTCTTTTTCATCATCTTCACTCTTGTCTTCTTCGCTGTCTATGTCTAATACATTAATTTTTTTCGTCACTTTCATAGTCTTCTATTCAATATATGTTTACATACTTCTTCATCCTCATCTTCATTTTATTTGGTCTCTTCTGCTTGATAATTACAATTTTCAAATCTAATACTTAGAGTTCTACTACTATTTTTGTACATGATATTATCTTCTGATGCCAATATCGGTCTTTTTCAAAATTTCCTAGATTCCAATCTAATCCTATATTTGTTTCTGAAGATATTTTTTTTTGGTGATGGCTTTTATGCCTTTTTGTCCTAATATAGTAATATTTGTTGTTTTCACTAAATCTTCCTATGAATGCTGTAAAAATTAACAATTTGTCTTCATCTCTTTTCATTTGATATCCTTTACTTTTTATTCCTATTTTAATACTCTTATAAAAACTCTTTGTTTTAACAACTTCGAAATCCTTGTACTCCTACTATTATTAATCTTAAATGAGCTTGTTGAAATTTTTTATAACAACTTTTTTATAAGATTTTTTTTTTCCGTTAAATCTAGAGATATAAATTGATCTTCATGTGTACAAGAAACTTGTCTTTCACCATAATGTTGATATATTAAGGATTTGCTAAAAAATATTTTTCTTTTTATATATGTCTAAAGTTTTTACTAATTTTTATTTATTTTGTCTAAATATTTCTATATGTTCTTCTATATTTGTTAAAGATTCTAACCTTGTTTCGGATTCCATTTTCTACTTAATGTCTTTAGTAAATGATTACTTACTAGTCTACTACTACTAGCTACAATTTGCTTTATCTCATCCATTAAGTATAAATCCTCTTAATCTTTTTAAATCTACGAGACTCTTTAACTTTTCCTAGATCTGATTTTTCTAATTTATTTATTAAATTATCTAAATCTTATTTAGTATCTATTGACTTTTTTTTTTAATGTTTTAATTCTACTTTATAATTTTTGGGACCAATTTTTGTTTCACCTATATTATAAAATTTCTTTTTTAATATTTCGCTTTTTTGGTTATTAATACATTCTAAATTATTTTCTAAAGTTTTATATTTTTATTTAACTTTTTAATAAAGTTTCTATCTTTTATTTGAATTGTTTCTTTCTACATTTTCTTCTAAATTTACAAGTAAATCTACAATACTATTTAACTGTCTATCTTCATAATGTAAAACATGTTTAAAATTTTTATCAAGGTTACAAACTAAAGATGTTGCATCTAAGCTATCTTTTCCTTTAAAATTTCTTAAAAGTTCTAAATTTAAGCAATCTATTTTTTTCATAAACTAAATGTTTAGACTAAGAACTGGCTCTAATACCAAATTCGTGGGGGCTTCTAAGTAAGTCCATGCTAACATGACCAACGTTTCCAATGTTGATGATTTTTCTTTGACATTAATATCTCCAAAAGTGATTTGACCTCCATTCTTCTTTTTGTAGTTTGATAGCGGCGTTTTATCTCCGATCTTATGCTTTGAGCATCCACTATCCAAGAACCAATTACTATTAATTTTCTTTGGCACATACAAAAAATCATTCATATAATTTGGGTCCTTGGTAGTTAGTTTTAGTAGACTCTTGAATCTATTTATGTTTGCTTCCAAAATGTAACCCCCTTTTTGGTTATACAATTGAAGGTTACATATCCATTCTTGTTACAAAAACTAGATATAACTTTTGGAAGAGAGGAATTTCATATTTGACAAATATATATTTTTGAGAGATTTTTGTTTCAAATAAGGTTTGTATCCAATTCCTCCTTCATCCAAAAATATTTTTATTCACCAAGCATTAAGTCAAAGTTTTTCTCGCCTCGAGTAAACTTGTAAACAACTTTACTTAAATGTTCATTTTTTCTTTTAAAGAAGAATTTTCTTTAACCACAAAATTGTAACTCACTTGTTCTTTTTCAAGATCTTTTTGTGTTTTCAAAAGTTTCTTTACTTCTTATTTTAACAAATAATGTTTCTTCTTGAGAATAGAGTGAGTTTTTTGAATTCTTCAAGAATTTCATATAAATCATCATAAGAAAATGCCCATGAAGCACATGTTGGCAATTTTACCTTGATTTTCATTTTCTTCATGGTTTTTATCATCAATCTCATCCCAAGTTGCTTGGAGTACCTTCTTTTAGGAAATCTATTACTGTTGGGACATTTTGTTCTTTTGTGATCGAGTTTGTCCCAATCATAGTAAATAATCTTTTTGCCCTCTTCTATTTCATTTTTCCTTCATTTTGGAACCATCGATTGTTGTGAAAACCTCTCCATTTTATAGTAAGGAGGACAAGATCATTAAGTTCTACATCACTCATGTTTCGACTTGACGTGCCTTCATCAGTTGATGATTTTAAAGTAATTTGATGTTTTAGAGGCTCCTTCGTTTCTTCTTCTTTGCTCTTTCTTCTTTCTCCCTTGTCTCAACATGATTTAGCTCATAAGTCATCAAGGTTTCATAGAGTTCCTCTAGTGGATATATGTCGATGTCTTTTATATTTTCTATCAACATCCTCAATGAACTCCAATCCTCTGAAAGAGACCTAAGAATTTTGCTCATAAGTTCATCGTTAGTGAACTTTAGATCAAATCCCTTAAGACCATTAACAATATCGATAAAATAAGTGATCATATCAACAATAGATCAATTTTGCTTCATAAAGAAATTCTCAAGGCCTTTAACCAAAAGATTTATCTTAGTTCTTTTTACTTTGCTAGTACCAAATGAGCGACTTCTAATACATGCCAAAAATTGTATGTGGAATCACATGTACTAATATATTTAAATTCATTTTTATTCAAGGCTCAATAGAGTAAATTTTCTCTATAACTCTTAGAGACAACTTTCGTTTATCCTCTTCATCATACTCATTTTTAGGTTTTGAAATCATTTCAACCAGTTTGCCATCAATTTTAATGACCTTTGTAGGCCTATAAGTACCAAAATCAATAATTTCCTAAATACTATAGTTTATTGATTGAATGTATTTCATCATTCTAGCTTTTGATAGTTATAATATGTACCATCAAAGAAGGAATGACGATTTGTAGAATGCTCTTCAAGATTTCGAAAATTAGAATTAGTCATTACTCGAGATTGTAAAGTCTTAATTTCAAAATGAGCACCCTGCTCTGATATCAATTCATAGCCACTTAGTAACCAAGAGGGGGTGAATTAGTTTTTAAAATTTTTTTTTTTTGAAAAATAATCTTCTATTAAGAAATTTTAGAACAAATAGATTAATCAAGTAATAAGCATAAACAAAATAATGGTAAGTAAAAGGAAAGAGAGAGTGCAAGCGATACATTGAGGAGGTTCAATCCAAACCAATGATCTATGTCCTCCGTTACCACACTCTCCTTTATGAGCAATGATCTTTCACTATATTGATTAACTTATGGTATATCAAGCAATGCTTCCAGTGGCTTATAAATAAGAAGCTTCAATCCTTATACAATATTGACCTTTCAAGGGACCTCAATACAACCTACAAGTTTGAAGTATGATTTTACAATGAAGATTCTCTTAATAAATGATACGAATTAAATAATAAGAGAGACTAAAACTTCAATGAATACCAATAAATAATATTTCGAGTGTTAGATGTCATATCATGTCCAATCATTAGGAAATATAAAATCTTCACCAAGTGCGACCACCCATGAGTTAGAGAATTTAGATGAACCAGAAGGAAAAGTAAGCACGATCAAATCATCATCTACCAATGATGGCCCTAGATGATCGCACTTCCAGGCCGCATGGAAGGAATTATCAGGTAGCTCGGCCTGACTCGAAAAATCATTAGATAGACTGGAGTGTCGGCTAGCCCTATAGAAAAAGAAACCTTCTTAGACTTCTTCACCCTTCTCATCCCCAAAGCATCTGATGAAGATCTTATCGCCCTTGACATAATTCGATTAAGATCAACCAAATTAAGCGAATGGCCTAAAGATAGGTCATTACCAAGAATTTACATACCTCTCTTTGCATTATAATAGGGACCGTATGTCTTCAAAAACCGGAAGGAACATTTATTAGTTCTACTCAAGTATAATCTCACAAGCTACTAGAAGATAGGACCTTCGAACACAGGAGAAACCGACAATCCATTTTTAGACCTTATCTCCAGGAAGAAGTCCAACTATCAATCGATCGGTATTTTTCCTCATATTTAAGAAAAATCAACATTTCTCACCATCACGCTCCCTTATAAAGTAATCGTATAACTGCTTCAACATGCCAAATGAGATATTATGCCGCTTAGCCATGACTTGGAGGGCTAAGAGCAACCGCCAAAAGTTAGGCATGAATTGACTACGAGCAATTTCAAAATGCTCCAACACCATTCTGACTATTTGAGGAATCAGGAACCGAAAGCCATCTTTGAATGGCAACTCAAAGAAAAATCCAACCCGGAACATACCATGACACTCTTTCATGTAGCCGCTGTAGACGGAGTTGAACGGATGCTGGAGCACCATATGCATTCCCAATTCTTATCAAGTTAATCTCCGTCAGTTTGCTTGGTATATTATTAGTAAACATAATATTACTCGCACTTGGATAGCTCTGATCATAAACACTACATCTAGGAATGGCATCGTCAAGACATAAATCGATCGGATCACTATCAATGAAAATACTTTCTGGATAAACCTTATAAAAGAAATGAATACCCGAATCACCTAAAATCGTGCTAGTGTTGGTTCATTCAGACGGTCCGGACTTGTATAGTCATTTAGCCAAGAATTATCGTCCGAATTGATAGTTCTACTCGCGCCTCTGGTTGGCCAATATTCGGACGGAATTCCATATGGATCATTACAAAATTCAACCCAATTCATTGTTTATATAAACTATTCACTAGTGGTTTCACTCTATATGGATCAAAACTCTAGAAACATTAAGTCAAATCCAGCGCAACCACCGATGAACTTGGAAAGATATTTGAATAACACTCGAGAACATTTAAAAAATAAAAAGCAAGAACTTGAATAAAGGAAAGAGACTCACCAAAATCTCTTAAACTCCTTGGAATGTGAGCATTTAAATTGTGAAAATAGGCACGCTAAACGAAGTATAGATATAACTCCCTAAATTTGTTCAAAATCATCATGCACTCAACCTTTTTGGTGAACATATTTACTAACCGACTAGAAATCCAAGCGAGATATGCTGAACGATCTAGAATAGAATATCGATAATTTTAAAAAATAATAAATAAATAAAAGGGTATATATTTTTAAAAAAATAAGAAAAGGATTCACCACTCGGCGTGGTGAATGGTTAGGAATGTCAATAAGGCTTAAGCGGCTCGTGGCTCGACCTGAAAAAAGCCCGAGCCGGGTCGGCTCGTGGCTCACTGGGACAGAGTTGAGGCTCGAGTCAAGCCCCATTTTGGGACGTCAACTCGAGCTTGCACGTGGCTCATCTCGACTAATTGACACCCCCTATTAGTGGTAATATTTGCAAAAGTACATGCATGCACTTACTATGCATCAAGTGGCATACACGCCACTTCCATGCATTTCAATGCCACATGACAAAACTTGCTGTGTGGAAGCAAACGACACAAAATTAATTTTCCAAAGTATACCACACGACTCCCAAGTTGTACGGTATTAGAAAAAATGAATGGCTTTCGAATCGTTTGGAAAAAAAAAAAAATCAAACGGATTTCAAGCGAAATTTGGTATTAAAAAGTCGCATGGCTCGATAGAATGCAGTAATCTTCCAAAATATACCATACAACTTCGGGGCCATACTAGCAAAAATCTAGTGGCTTCCAAGCAAAAATCAGTACAAAAAATCGTACGGCTCGACAAGCTGTACGATATTCACCTAAGTGCACTACGGCTTTCGAATCTTGTAGTAATTTCTAAAAAACTACATGGTTAGGCAAGTGTGCTATAATCTCCTATGTAATTTTTAATGGTTGAATGATCTCCACCCACGACCACAACCAATCCTACGACCACCCTAAACTATACGATCAAATGGTCTGTCCTATAGGACAAAGCACGCTCTGATCAACTCTGAGCCTCAACTACTCATTAAAAAGTGGGGCACAAATTGTAGTGGTAAAAATTATTTCACTAGTCTTAAGTCATGAAATGAGGCTCGCGAATGTCCCACTTAAGAAATACCTTACCTTTGAAATATGTTTTGGATATTCAAATAATGTTCTCTATAATGAAAATAATGATCCAACATACATTTGGGATGCTCTAGGTTTGGGTATTTATAATATTAAGTGTTTGAAGTGAAATATGATAGAAAAACAAGCTATTTAATTGAAACAAGTTTTATCTAGATATATACAATGCTCGAGCATCATGTTAGCGATAGGCTAGCATCAAGGCTCCGCTTCAATTTGTGTTGTGTTGCTTTGCGTCGCTCAAGCAAGTAAGCCAGGGGTTAGCTAGCGCCTCTAGGTTCATTTCTTGATATTCTTGAATTGTCTTCAACTCCTCCTAGGACTCTACAATCACAACTCTTTTGACTCCAATACAACTCAAATAACTTATATTTTGGAGACTCTTTTTACTTCTATTACAACTCAAATAATTAGATTTTGGATACGGATAAAGCCAATCACAAATACAATTCCATTTGAACCTACAAACTTTTATAAAAATCTATTAAAAATTTAGGGGTTGTTCTCTTTGTATTTCAATTTTGTGTTTTGTGTTTTGAATTCTTTTTGGATTTTGTGTTTTGAGTGTCCATTTTGAGATTGTTGAAAATGTGTTCTTTTTAGCATTTTGAAAATTATTTTGAAAACACCTAAAACGCGTTTTTGACTTGATTATAATTGAAAACACTCAAAATAACAAATTTGTCGTTTTGAATTTTCTTTGTAAAATTTGAACTTGTTTTCAAAAAAGCGTTTTCGAAAATGGGAAAGAGAATGCATTTTTCTGTTTTGAAAAATTAAAAACAGAAAACGATTTCAAAATGATAAAAATAACATGCCCTTAATTTTTATCAAAATCAAATAGGGTTACATATAAAATCGAAACATAATATTGTAATTTGGTTATCAAGTACTATGACTATAACCTCGTAGGGCAAATGTCTAAATCAATTAGAATGGACCAGTTGATGTGATAGGAAAATGAGAAAGGGGCAGAACTTAAATTCAGGGGGGTGCAACAATATGAATTAAATGCCGGGTTATTAAATAGTAAATCTACCACCAACTTCCAATGTGTTGGAAACCCGTATGAAACATTGAATTTGGCTGTTAAATGTGTTAGTGTTTGGTGGAAGACAGAACATCGTGTGTTTCTAGGGTAATGATACTAGGATTCTAATATTAATTGACTTGATTAAGCATTGATACTTATTAGAATCTTGATTAGCGCCACCCTGGAATCCATATCTTATAATCACTCCCACTACTTTAGAATACCAAGACATCCACTGAATATAATTTTTATGTTCTTGTACAATCCTATTTCACGTAAAAAAGGGTTTAAACAGGGGTTTCTACCCTCATTTTGAATTTAAAATTGCTTCTATAATCAGTTTAATTAAGTGACATGAGTCCTTAAGCTATTGTCCAATGCATAAAATGTATTACACCTTCTTTGGACGATGAATTAGGGATGCCTTGCCACCTAGACTACTGATGCCATCTTCGATAGTAAATAGCATTATTGTTTTGAATTTGCAGGTACAACGTCGACTAAATTGAATCGTTTGAACGACAAAAGATGTCTTATTGGTGCATAGATCACAATGACACTTTTGGTTAATTCATTGTTGAACGTTATGCGACTATTTGTAGGAATAGCACGGCTCCTAACTAGGAATGACAAAAAAATTGTAAACTTGTACCCCGGGCCCCATCCCATTTGGATGGGGATTTCCTTCTTAATCGAGTATACTGGTCGGGAGGAATTGCTAGGAGCGGGGACGGGATGAGTATGGAGAACATGGTCCTCGTATTGTTACCCGTCCCTTTTAAAGTTCATTTCAAAATATAATTTTTTTTTTTTTTATCAAATAAAGAGTAAAGAATCATCAATCTTTCTAAAGGCAACATCATTGTTCTATAAATTAAAAAAATAATAAAAAATTCACCAACTATAAAAAATATAAAATAAATGGGCAGGGTAAACCGGGCAGGGGACAGGAGAAGGGTGGGGACAAGGAGAAAAAAACAATCGACGGAGCGGGGATGAAAATGACTGTTGTGACTGACTTTCTTCATTGCTATCCCTACTCCTTGTTGAGGGCTTAAATTTCTTTCTGGTGTACAACAACCCTAATCTAAGCCCATGAAAATGCGTAGGTTTGTTATCTTTTGTTACTTATCTACTCGTGACATAAAAATAAAAATGGTGAGAAAAAGAACTACTGGGATATGTGTTTGTTACTCAGAAGGTTCATTCTTAACTATTCTTAGATTTAATAAGCCACTGTTTGGTTTAGTTAAAATCACACTTTTAGTAAATTTAATAAAAATTGATGATCAAAACTCTCCTTAAATGAGTTTGAGAAAAAAATATTAGAAAATGAGGACAAAATAGGAGCCAACTCTCCTTTCGAATTCTATGTAGTCATTTGAAATTGATGTCCATTGGAATCTTAATCCGTGTGTGATAAAGTTTTTTTTTTAGATTATAAGTTAGATAACTGTTAGGTTTGTGACAAAAATTTCATGTGATTTAGAAGTTTGTTACATGAAGTAAGCTTGTTTAATCTTGATTTAAAAGTCCAGTTTGATTAGAAATAAAACTTCATAGTGTTTTGGGAGTTTGATTGAATTAAAGATTTCTTCTTCGTCTTGGATTCCACAACTTAGAGATTTTGTTTCTATAAATACTCCATAAGATATAGACACTTAAAAAGGAGAAAAGGGAAGACACAAGAGCGATTATAACAATTAGATCATTGTTGTATACATTAGACACAAGAAAGAATTGTTTAGATTGGGAGGATCAAATCTTGTAAGACAATTATTTGTTTCATGGTATAATAAATTCTCCTCTTCCACAATTTTCTTGATTGTTGGGTGATCCATTAAACTTCATATTATCCATATTTTCGTCTTTAATTATTTGGCCGATTTCTCAACAAGTGATATCAAAATATTTTTTTCATATCGAGTTAGTTCATAACAAGTGGTATCAGAGTCAAGAGTTCTTTTGGCGGTTTCTTGGGAGGTTCAAATTGATTATTAAAACGAGGTTGGAATAAGGTCGATTGTTCAGGGATGATAACTTTGAAATTTGATATTTCGCTTTTGGATCGCAACAGTAGGTTTTCATTGTGGTAAATCAAGATGCTAGCGGTTCTTGCTCAATTGGATCTTGATGATGATTTGTTGGGGATTGATAGGATGCCGGCAACAATGACTATGGAGAAGAAAAAACGGGAGGATCGGAAAGCCCTATCTTATATACATCTTCATCTTTCTAATGAAATTCTTCAGGACGTGGGAAAGGAGAAAAGTGCCGCTGCATTGTGGTTAAAGTTGGAGCAGATATGACAAAGAGTTTGACAAGTAAGTTACACTTGAAGCAGCGCTTGTATTCTCATCGCATGACGGAAGGTGGATATTTGGAAGGTCATCTATCGGTGTTTAAGGAAATCGACGCTGATTTGGAAACAATGGAGGTTAAGTATGATGAAGAGGATTTAGGGTTGATATTGTTATGTTCATTGCCGCCTTTATATATGACTTTTAGAGATACAATTATCTATAGTTGGGATACTCATACAATTGACGAGGTATATGATGCGCTTTATTCTAAGGAGAAGATAAAACATGTGGTCTTCGATTTTGAAGGTCATGGAGAGGGTCTTGTTGTTCGTGAGAGGAAGACGGGGTAATCATGGAAGGGGTAGAGTCAAGGATGACAACAACAGTACAGTTTGTTGGTATTGCAACAATAAGGGTCACGTGAAGAGTGATTGCTATGAGCGGCGGAAGAGGTTTGATACTACAGATTAGGATGAACAATCAGAAAATTTCATTAATGTCAATTTTGTAGAAGAGAACGACGATGGAGATTTGTTGGCGATTACTGAAGGTGACTCCAAACCTGACGAGGATTGGATTCTTAATTTAGCTTGTACTTTTCATATGTGTTCAAATCGGTATTGGTTTTCTTCATATGAAATGGTTACAAGGGGCTCCGTGATAACGGGAAGCAGTGAGTCTTGTAGAATAGTTGGGATTGGTAATGTCAAAATCAAGATGTTGAATGTGACGGTTAAAACACTTGGCCAGGTTCGACATGTTCCAGGTATAAACAGAAATATGATATCTTTGAGTACTCTTCATTCAAAAGGGTATAGATATATTGGTGGAGTTGGAGTTCTGAAAGTTAGCAAGGGTGTCCGGGTTTTGGAAGGTTTGGCGATCACGGAGGAAGCAGTTGCAGCTTATGGTTTAGTAAGCGGAAACTTGAGTAGAGTTGGTTGTGATCGGGTTAAAACTTTCTAGTAGCTCAGGTGGAGTTGGTTGTGATCTTGTTGATCATGTTGTTCATGGTGATTTGAGTAGGTTTGACAACTTAGGTGGAGTTGAGGTTGCTTGTGGTGGTTCAAGCAGGTTTATTGACTTGGCTGGAACTGGAAGTGAACGGGATGATTCAAGCAAGGATGGCGCACAAGGTAGTGCTGCTGGTATGCAAGGCTTGAGTGTAGTTCACAGTTGCTGAGTATGCCCGGAAGGGGCATGGTGTGCCCGGCGGTGGCATGTGGTGTTCGGTTGGGACATGGTGGAAGAGTCGGAGAAGAATTGAAGAGTGGAAATGTAATTCCTTGTTATGGAATTTGTGTCAAGTTGGAGTTTGTTAGGTTTGTGACAAAAATTATATGTGATTTAGAAGTTTGTTGCATAAAGAAACTTGTTTAATCTTGGTTTAAAAGTCCAATTTGATTAGAAATAAAAATTTATGTTATTTTGAGAGATTGATTAAATTAAGGACTTCATCTTCATCTTGGACTCCACAACTTAGAGATTTGACTTCTATAAATTCTCCACAAGGTACAGACACTTAAAAAGGAGAAAGGGCAAGACTCAAGAGAGATTATAACAATTAGATCATTGTTGTATATATTAGAAACAAGAAAGAATTGTTTAGATTGAGATGATCAAATATTGTAAGACAATTGTTTGTTTTTTGGTATAATAAATTCTCCTTTTCCACAATTTTCTTGATTGTTGGATGATCCATTAAACTTCATATTGTCCATATTTTCGTCTTTAATTATTTGGCCAGTTTCTCAACAAGTGTTATCAAAACGTTTTTTTATATCGGTTTGGTTCATAACAATAATTTAATTTTAACTACAAATTTCATTGAATTCATAATTTTTTTTCACGCATTTTATGGAATTCGGTAACATATAATCTTAAAAAGCATTGTCAAACTGGAGAGTAGTCTTCGAAATTCTTGAAAGTTTTTGCCGATTCTAATAATCTTGGCAAAACATTTTCCTTATATGATGCACCTAAGTTCAATCTAATTTTTCTACGTCTTAACCAGTTGACATAGGTGATTTACCACTAAATCTAATATCGATATCCCAATATCAAAAACAGAGTCCAAGAGTTGCAGCATCAAGATAGCAACTTTCTACAGGTAGTTCGAGTCACACTAATCAAACTATCAAAAACTAAAGCAGCAAAAAGTAGTTAGATTTATTTATTTATTTAAATTTTATTTTCGAAATCAATTCATTTACAATCAATTTTATTATTATTATTATTATTATTTTTTTTTTTTACAAAAGCATATAATAGAAATAGAAAGATGATTGCAGTCAAATCATGAATTCTTGATTTTTGTTTTCTCCGATATTATGTCAATTTGAAAATGGCATCTTCCTGTATTGTTGGAATTTAGTTTAGAGAATAAAATTAAGTATGGAAAAGTGACTTTCGTGTCAATTTCGATCAAATATGGACTTGATCCGATAGTCAAATTACGAATATAAATAAAATAACTTGTTCTACTCGTCGATTAGATTGTCGTAGTATATTTGGAATCTCAAATCAATTCCAGATGAATGAGAAATTTCAATCCAAAGTTGAATAGAAAAAAGGATACACGGCCTGGAAAATGACTATCTCCATCGCTTGAGCGATAAGACTGTCGCTTGAGTGACAGTCTAGCGAGAGAAGTTTTGATGAAAATGTGTCAATGTCACTCAAGTGAAAGGCCAGCGACAAGCTAACGATAGCAAATGCTGCAACCTTTGGCAAATGTTGTTGAGTTTGGAGCTCGATATTTCACTCGCAACATTTCCTCTTTTATATATAGGACCATAAGACGTCCATTATTCATTCCATTCCATATTCTACACTTTGTTTTGCTTTAAAACACTTTGTAGAAGTGATTCCTTTTTGCGTCAAAGTCATAGTTATGGTAGAGACGAAACTTCGTTCGAGTTCGTTGGTCTAAACCATTTGAAGTGTTCCTATGGATAGACATGATTGTTGTACCTTGGGAGATGATTGTTGGAAAAATCGTTAGCACCGATGCGGGACAAATTCATTTTAAGGAGAAAGTGTTGAACAATTGCCTCAATCAATCCAGTCACTTGCATTTCCTATTCTATTTTCTAATTTCTTTAAATTTGAGATTTGATTTAAGAAAAACTAACTATTCTTTTGATTATAGGAATTTTTTTGTTGAATAATAGAAATGATTAAATCCGTCATCATGTATTCGGCTTCAGTAATTATAATTTTGTCTTCTCAAATCCTATTTGGTAAGTCGAAATTATGTTCGATTCTACACACGTAAAAGGTACGTTTTGAATATAATTCATGTACATTATCAGTGTAATATCCACCAACAATCTTAAGATGAATTTTTGATGTGCATATTATATTATATAATTGCAATGGAAATCATGATATTGCAAGAAAAATTCCTAAGACATGTATATACCACGTATTTTTCATATGTTCAACAATTTGGATGAACTGAAATTAATCAGAGGCTGCCCATATATATTTGCTATGGCGAGTAAACATTTGAAGGCAGTTTTATCGAATTTGTATTGTGTCTGTTCAAATTATGCATGAAGGCAGTTAGTCGGTGATAACTATAATTAATTTACTACTTTGAAGTAGTTTTCTTCATGTCTTTTCGGCAATTTAAAATGAAAGGGCACGAGTTGATTGTCTTCGTGTCGTTTAGTGTAAAACAGATTTTATGTTTTATATAATGTCATGTATGCTTCTTGGTATGTGCATATATTTAATTAAGATTTAGTGGTACAGAATCTTGATTCTCTTCTCTGTGGACAAGCACGTGTGTTCTTTCGTTTAGAGAATATCTGAAAATATTATATACATGAGGAGGCATGTTTTGATTCCCACCCATATTGTTAGATGTGGTTTATTTTCACTATGAATCCATACAAGGGTTTTGATTTCGGATAATGTCTAAATCCAGTAGAAAGTGCTTGTTGTATAGTTAACTTAATTTTGTATCGAAAATTAGTTTTGTCCAATTTTAGTTTATTATTTAAGTGGAAATCATTATTTGGTAATAAGAATGAGCCGCTTAATTATTTGGAATTGTTAGAAAATTATGTAGAATATTATGGAATATTTCAGGATGGCTTTAGATGAAAATGTATGTCTTTTCATACGAGAGATTATGACTTTTGGTATGACTAATTTCAATAGGTGTGTCCTTTAGTGGGATTGTGTCTGATGAGACACAACTTTCCAACCTATGTTTGATTTATTCATTCAAATTGGAATATGGTGAATAAGGGTGAATGGGTACCTTATTATTTGACATGAAATAACATAATGAAATGTCACAAATTTGATAAGTTGCATACGTTGGAGAAGTTGCAATTCTTGATGCTTAATCCTCTTCATTGTTGTACTATATTATGCTAAATGTGTATAGTTAAAGAGAATTTGATTGAAGTACAAAAGTATGAGCTAGACGACCACTCTTGTGGATACATCATTACTAGATTGCATATGTATTCCTAATTAATTGAATTGTGTGGGTAAATTGTCTCTCAAATTATATTCCATACATCTTATAAATCATAGAAGAATGTCTATGAAGTAAAAAATGTAAAAATCCCTTATACTATTTTAGAAGTTTGAGGATGGCTCACAACGTGACGTACACTAAATCTGAAGTTCATAAAATTGGATGAAAGCCGATTATGGTGGATGTTCGGATATGCAAATTGGAATATTTGAAGAATATTCATAAATGTATTGTAATAGTTCAATGTTACAAATTGAATACCCATGTATGAAATCTGTAAGGTTCCAAGTTTTATATTCTTAAGTTGGTTGATACTCATTTAAGAAATGAGCAATGGAAGCTCGGCCCATTTAAGGTTAGAAAGTACAAGCCATAAGTTATTTAGAAGCACAATAATTTATGACATTAAATTTAAGTAAATTTGATTACAAAGATTTAATGAATAATTGTGTTTCTATAATTGTCATCTACATAGTATTTTATAAAGGCAACCTAGTTTTGAATCACCATGCAGATATTTTTATAAAGTATTTTTATAATATTATTTTTCAATTAAAAAACCTCATTAGTTTTGCACATTAAGAACAATTATACCAAATTAATTGGATGGAATAATTGTTTTAAGCATTCATAGAGATAAGTTACAATCTTATGAATAGTTCATTCTCTTTATTTTTATTTATTATGTAAATGTTTTATAAAACTTTTTATAAGAATTATGTTTTTAATGGGTTTAACTAGTTAAAGACTCAATTTAACAAGATTTATGATAATATAACTCTTCCATTTAGTTTCTCACTAAAAAGGGAGGTTACAAGAAGGGGAAGATCATTTTTTAACTACACATCCTCTCAAATTCGAAATTACTCTTATTTTCTCTCAAAAAAAATATTTTTTATATTAAGTAAAACTTAAAGTAATAATAAGGGCGTGAAGGAGAAATAATTTTACATATTTTGTTCATTTATATTTCAAGAAAATCAAGGTAGGTAGGTGCTAGTGGTTATTTCATTTTCAAGTTACGAATTTTCCTTATAGTATGAATGAATTGGTGTCTTCGGGTGCGGTGTTTTGGCACTACTATAGTTTGAATAATTATTTTCCGACTCTACGTGTTATGATAATTCTATAGAAATTGGATTTTGTCGGAAATCAATCTACGTGCAACAGTATGAATCTATAGTTCGAATTTTAAGATAAACATAGTTTGTTTGTTTTATTTAAAACATAAGATTTGATCACAGGTCAACATGTATGAATCTATAGTTCGAATTTTCTAGTTTGATAACGAAATGCACCGATGATAGCTATTGAGTTTCAAACTCATGGTTCATTCCTTTCCTATAAGTTGATTTGTTTTGCTTGGGCGTGGATGATGGTAGATGAAGATGCAACGTGTTATGGAGAAGCCGGTGACTTAATGTTTTAATTCGATTAAGAAAAGTTTATGTTTTTTATTTATTAAATAGATTTCTATAAACATCATATGTGGAACTATTCTAAGAATATTTTTATAAATAAGTTATGTTTAAAAGTAGTTATGTGTTACAAAAATTAATTTACAAATTATCGTTTATCACAAAAATGTTAGTGATAAGATTTAGTGTTGTTTTTTTTATTAAAATTTCAACTTTTCCATTGACTCAAAAATTCATAACTTAATCGTTATTTGGAATTTTTGGACGAAACTAGTGTGGTTTGATAGCCTCATGGGTTAGCTACTGAATAAACTTGAAATTATGTCAATTCGATAGCTATAGAATTTTATAATTCACTTTAAGTAAATAGTGATATTTAGTACCTCATATGTTGTCAACGGAAGCCAATTTTTGGATATGTCATACTACAAGAACTTTCCTACCTTCCTTTAAAATTTCGTGAAGTTTCGAGATTGATAGCTATGTAAACGAATTTATTTTGACATTTGCCGATTAAGAAGGAAAAGTAAAACAACATATTTTTATTTATTGCTTAAAGTGTTCACGTCAATAATGGGTACATGCATGGAAATCATTCTAAAGACTTTTTTTGAAATTGTTTCTTTTAGTATTAAACTGTTATGTTTTGTTAATATATATATACACATTAGTTAAGAAAATTTAAAAAATATAGTTTATTAAACTAAATTGTTATAATAATTTTAAGTTTATGACTAAAGTTCAATTGTTCTAGTAACATTTCAGTTCATGCGGGTCGGAGCATTACAAAATCCATTAATAAAAGTTATTGACTAGTGTAATGATTTAATAGAAATCCTCCAACCATGTTTGAAAATTGATAAAACTTCACATAAAACTAGTAAGAATCATGTAGCTTCATAAGATGATTTCTCAGTTGGTGATAATTTGTATCTATTAAATAAATCGATCGTTAGTTAGCTATATTTAATAAGATACATAATCAGTGATAATGGTAAGTCTAGACATATACGTCATAGGCATATTACCATAAAGTAGTTGATTTCAAATGGTGTAAACTCGTGGATCCACTAAGAAAAGATTTACCAAGAGACCAAGTATGCTACATATCGAAAGGAATGCGAATAAAACCTACTACATAAGGATCTTTGTAATGGTAACCATACCTTGTTGACTAGAGATCCCAAGATCTTGGTTCTAGGGGATAACTAAGTAGTGAAGATTCAATGAAACATTTGGGAAAATGTTTCGTAACTCATTCCTATAATGATTAAAGTACTTTCTGCAAAATGTTAAAGTTACAATATCCTTTTAAATGATTTATATATCCTGATTAAGTCAAGTGGAGTAGGACAAAATACTCTTCATAGGAGGTCACCTATGTAAGTGTGATGTGGGCCGTCTCAATGAAAAATGTTCGAAGGCTAAAATTTTCTAAACACTTATAAAAATCAAGTGTGGTTCAAGGTCAAAATAAACCAAGTCATTAGAACCATGAATGATTTATGAAAGATATACGTGTGAGTATTATTGTCTTGGTTTACACCAATGGCTAAATGGTTTAAGACATCACGTTCACCAATTAGCTGAGTAAATCATATAGTATTTCACTAAGAAATGTTCAAGGCCAAAAGCTACCTTACCTAATGAGGTGTTTTTCTGCTTGCTCTCTCTCTCTCTCTACAGTGCTTCATATTTCTGTATAGTGTGAGTATATTCGAAATTTCATTCACGTGGGGGATTGTTGGAATTTGGTTTAGAGAATGAAATTAAGTATGGAAAAGTCACTTTTGTGTCAACTTCGACCAAATAATCAAATTTGACCCGATAGTCAAATTATAAATATAAATAGATCAACTTGTTTTACTTGTCGAGTAGATCGTTATGGTATACTTAGAATCTCTAAACCAATTTCAGATAAATGATAAACTGCAGTCCAAAGTTGGATGGAAATAGGATGCACTGGCTGGAAATGACTATCTTCATCGCTCGCCTTTGAGCTCGAACGATGAGACTATAGCCCGAGTCAGAGGCTAGCGAAAGAAGCTTAGATGAAAAGGTGTCACTGTCGCTCAAGCGAGAGGTCAGTGACATGCTAGTGACAATAAATGTTGCGACATTTGGCAAATATTGCTAAGTTTGGGGTGCGACATTTCACTCACACAATCTTTCATTTTCTATATATAGGACCCCTAGGACGTTCATTATTCATTCCATTCCATATTTTACACTTTGTTTTGCTTAAAAATACTTCGTAGAAGTGATTCCTTTTTGCATCAAAGTCATGATTATGGTAGAGAGGAAAGTCCGTTCGAGTTCGTTGGTTTAAACCATTTGGAGTGCTCCTATAGATAGACGTGGTTGTTGTATCTTGGGAGATGATTGGCGGAAAAATCGTTAGCATTGATGTGGGGCAAATTCATCTTAAAGAGAAAGTATAGAACACTTGTCTCGATCAATCAAATCAATTGCATTTCCTATTCTATTTTCTAATTTCTTTGAATTTGAGATTTGATTTAAGAAAAACTAACTATTCTTTTGATTACAAGATTTTTTTTAAAGAATGAAAATGATTAAATCCATTGTCACGTATTAGACTTCAGTAATTATCATTCCGTCTTCTCAAATCCAATTTGGTAAGTCGAAACTATGTTCGATTCTGCGCAAGTAAAATATACGTTTTTGAATATAATTCATGTACATTATCGGTGTAATATCCCCAACATAGAGTACATTGTTGAACAATAACAATGTTCTTTATCATGCATGATTAATTATATAATAAATAATTTAGAACAAATCACACTCTCTCTTTCATCACAAATCAGAAATCATTTCTAAGNTTATCGGTGTAATATCCCCAACATAGAGTACATTGTTGAACAATAACAATGTTCTTTATCATGCATGATTAATTATATAATAAATAATTTAGAACAAATCACACTCTCTCTTTCATCACAAATCAGAAATCATTTCTAAGATTTACTTTTGGTAACAGATCCCTTGTGAACAAAAGGTATATATTTATTTCATACATTATCTATCTATACCATTTTAAAATTGTTATTTTAGTATAT